>VMDR010000453.1:0-229296 GCA_007922815.1 Macrotus californicus | reverse complement strand
GTGTGGGAGACGGCCAGTTGCATTTTTTGTAGCCTGGGGCTCAGGTACCAGATATTTAAGTAAACCTGCATAGAAGAAAAAATCTTTTTTTTTCATAGACTTAAATCTTACCAATTCCCAGTAACTGAGAAAAAAGTCTATTTGATCCAGCAAAAATTTTGTAAGTTATATGAAGATGTATATCCATCATATGTAATTATTCCAATAAAAATCTTTCAAAGTAAAGATGTCATTTATTTAAAAAGCTATTTACTAAATGTAGATTATAAAGGGAACACACTTAAGTAAGCACACAGACATAAACACACGTGTGTCACTAATACTAACAAAAACTCTACTGGTCATGTCAGTTAATGCTATATAAATATGACACTTTTCTTTTTATTCTTATGTGAACTATTTGTATTATGTAGTTTTGAATATTATATCAATACTTAGAAGCTTGTTCCACAGGATTTATCATTTCCAAATTTACATGGGGTTTATACTTATCATGTGTAATAAGCTTTTGTGACTCTTTCCAACTTTTAACCCTTTAATTAATGTAGGAATGACCCTCTAATTAAACTCAGATCTGGTGTTAGATTCTGAAGTTCTTTAATACTGACGCTTGATCGGATCAGAGACTAAAACTGTATTTACACAAATGTGCCTGAGGTTCAAAAACAAGTTGATAACATCATGGATGAAAAATACCAGCAGGGCCCTGGGCCATTTCAAGAATCTACTGGCCTTAAAAGTCAAACGATGCTCATCTCTGTGTCCTCCTCTTTGGATCGGCTGTTTACCTGGTTGATTTCTATTCTCATTTTCTGGGTGTGCACCTTTAACTGATGGTGCTGCACCCATCAGTATATCAAAGTGATGCTTGCTGGACTTGGAAAGATTATTTATTTATTTTTTAAAAGTATATGTGTTACTCTTTGGAGATTAAGTGCGTGTCTCTCTGGGTCTCTGATACGTTTGTCAGAGATATATCGATGTGGTCTACATGGGGGGTTGACAGCCTTTCCACAAAGGACCGATTAGTAAATATTCTAGGCTTTGCAGGCCGTGCGTCATCTCTCACAGAACTACTCCCCTGTGCCGTGGTTGCTCAGAAGCAGCCATAGACAATGCATAAACGAATAGGTGCAGCTTTGTGCCAATAAAACTTATCTATGGACACTGACATTGGAACTTCATGTAATTTCATGTGACATACAATATTACTTTCTTTGGACTTTTTCCCCAACTGTTTAAAAATGGGAAAGCCCTTCTTAGCTCAAGAGCTATACAAAACTGGGTGGCGGGCCTGATATGGGGTGGGGGTGTAGCTGGCCAACCCCCCGTACAGAGGAAAGCCCATTGGACTTGGAAATAGAAGGCTAGCTAAGGTTCTAGGCAAAACTCAGGGACCCACGAGCTGGGCCTCCTGACCGCTGACTTCTTTACTTTGAGTCTCTATTTCCTCATATGTATGTTGAAGGCATTGGATGAGATTAGTTTTTAAAGCCCTTTTCTGCTTCAAAACTGTGTGATCAACCCTGCCAGAATAATAGTGAGGAATAAGCTGAGCCACACCCAAGTCTTTCCTTGGAATTCCTGGGAAGGGGAATGGCAGGGACTCCTTGGGATGACGTTTACGGCGCCTCCTACTAGCTCTCGGAACTCAGGCTCGGACATTTCTGGTATGAGACCACGCTATTTCTCAGGACGGGAGCCATGCCCTGGGGATGCAGCCGTTTTTGATGCTGATGCTCACGTCCTCCCGGTCGGTACATTCGACAGGAACAGATGATCCCACCCACGTGATTACACCCATGGCAAGCGCCTATTGGCTAAGCTGTGTCTGAAGTTTGTTCCACGAGTGTAGCTGCCGGGACAAAACCGACATAAAACTTCTTTCACGTGTAAATGATCTTTCAGCCGTAAAGCTCTGGGGAGCAGGAAAACAATGTCAAGTCTGCACCTGCATTTCACTTCACCAACTAGAATCTTAAAGAGTTATTATGTGCATACACGTGCATCCCAACCCACCAACAGGCACGGAAGGAAGGCTGAGAAGCTCTGGACCAGTCTTCTAACACGTGGTTTTATTTACCTGCAGGTGAGGAAATGAAGACAGGATATTGGGAATTTTCTCCTCGAGGGCCAGAATGGTCTGGAGGAGAACCACGTCCGCAAGGCTCAGCTGACTACCAACAAGGAACCTCTGTCCATGCTCCCTTAGAACCTGCAGGAGTAAGTGGGTGGCATCAGTGGCGGTGCTCCAGAGAAACTGATGAAGCTATTGAATTGGAGCAGCACCCCAGGAGGGTGGCACCATAGCCTTATCTTTTCATCTCTTTATTAACAACATCAATCATGAGGAAGCTCCCTGTATCAAAGAATGTGCGTGTACAAAACACATAGATATGAAAGCACCCTTACATATCTGCTTTCATCAGAATGGAACACTGTAAAGGCGAAAGACATTAATTCTGGATTTAGCATCTAGTACTTTCCAGTACTTTAATATTCCGTAAATATTGAGGATACATTTACAGAAATGAACTAGCCCTGATGAATTCAGGAAGTGATGTAAAGAATAAGCAATAAGTCCTCGCCAAGGAGTCCAATCTTTTTTGCCAGTTGTTTCTGCAAACATCAATACTCATAGTCACAAACAGAACCTGACTATAAAAAAGTAGGCTTCCTTTCACATCTTCTAAGCCAGAAAGAATTAAAAGCATGATCCCCATTTTGAGAGTACCATGTAGGTGCAGAGTCATAAGAACCATGGTAGAAGACCCCCATGGCAGTGAACTCTCAGATGCTCATAAGTGTGAGTACGTGTGCACACACGTGTGTGTGGTGTGTATGACAGACAGGGACCCTGTCACAGCCACTGGAGCCAGACTGGGGAAGCGCAATGAATCCAGAATTTGTGGTCCGAGGGCTGACTTCCACGCCCAGCTCTCCTCCACGGGCACAGCACTCAGTCGCCCTGTGATTCTGTTTTGTTACGTGTAAAAGAGTAGTAACCATTTTTAGTTCGTGTGTTGGGAGGAGCCCTGACGTCATCTGGGCCACTGAGACATAAGAACCAGCGGTGGCCTTTCCCCAAGGCACCTGTTTCCCCCTCGTCACACCACATGTCGGCATTATCATATTTTACATTCACAAAGTGCTTGTGGGCAAGAGAACATGAAACGGAGTGACAGAAAAAAACAGGAAATACCGCCCCTTCTTAAATCTAATTGCATGAAGGTGGCCAGAGGAAGCCTCCCAATTCTAATTTTAACATTGTCCTCTTTTGGGTTTTTTTTTTAATCGAAACATTTAAAACAATTCCTCTCAGTTGAGGAGAAGAGGTGTGAAAAGTTCAGAAAAGTAGAGTAATAAGACAAGATAACAGCACAGAAAAAAAAGAGCAAAGGGTAGAGAAATAAAGACCGATGGTTCTTCTCTTCATATCAAACTGTTCAGTAGGACGCCTGACACATAACGCTGTTCCACCAATGTTTGTGGAACGAAAGAATGAATGAACAAGGGAGTTTCTGCTTTTCTGTGCCTTGCACAGGGTGGGCACTCGGTGAGTGTAAGGAATGATAATGCACACATGTGGTGAGCCATATTTCTCCAGACTTCTGAATAATGTGGTCCTAGTGGAGTCTGAGAGGCTCCAAGACATCCTGGCTTTGTGCTGATGGCTACTGTCAGCTCTCAGGAGTCCCGTGGGTTAGCCCAACGGGGCTCCGCCTTACACTGTCATGGGCAGAAAGCAGCATTGGCGGCAGCTCCCTGTGGTCTGGTTCTGCTTGTTCATAGGCTTCTCTGCCTCTTACCTTTTCAAACACAGGAAAGTATCGAAGGATGGCCTTCTGGGCCATGCTAACCACTTCCTTTTGTTGATCGTCTGGCTTTAGGAAAGGGTGCATGATAATCAGTTCCAGCAGGTCCAGTGTCCCCTCCACATACATGTCAATTCTGAAAACCAAAAAGTACTTTTCTTAGTTTCCCCTTCCTAGAACGCATCGGCTCCCACAACTGAAAAAGCAATTCAGAGTGCTTTTTCTCTCAGGAGTCTGACAACTTAGGCAGCATGAAGTATTCATCTACACCTGTCTCTTAAGAGGGAAGATACCCAGACAACTCCATAGCTGTCATTTGGAAAATTCCTTCAGGCAAATCTGTCACAAATCAGAAAGCACAATAGTCCTGAGGCCCTCTCCCAGCCCCTGCTCCTCCACTCTCACTCCAGCACCCAAGTGCAGTGCGGGTGGAACTCCCCATTTATAAAGGGTGGACATCACCTAGGAATGCTGGGTATGTATCAGGCATGGTGGTAAACATTCTATATCTGGCATTTCATTGAATCCTAAGACATTCTGAGAAATGTGCTATTATAATCCCCATTACACAGGAAACTCATCAGGACTCCAGAGCTTAACACACTGCCGAGGGTCATGCATCTAGGAGGTACAAGGGCCAGGCTCTGAATTCAAATTATGATTCAAGGCACAGTATCCTAGGCTTTGAATGCCACAGCAGCTTCTTATTCCTAATATGTAATGGTAATAAATCTGCGTGAAAGGTAAAAAGTATTATCAAAGCATTTAAAGATGTTGAAAACTGAAACTATCACACTCCAGATACACGGTCCAGTATCTGAATTCAATTCTTTTCTATCATTCTACTCAGATACTCTGTACTGACTTTGCAATTGGTCTTCATGATCTTTCTAGGTTTTCATTCCCTGTTCACACTAATGATACAAGAAGACATGAAGCAGACGGGGCGTATGTGCTGCAGAGGACTGCAGATCGGCTAAGGCATCCGTAAGCTGACAAGTGACAACACTCAGGAGGGGCCACAGTACAGGGTTCTCTCCTTGAGGTCCTTGCCGAAGAGGTTGTGCTTGTCCGCTATGTAGTGGAGAATGCTTCGGGTCTGCACCAGCTTCATGCCATCAATTTCAACCATCGGCACTTGCTGGAACAGCAGGTGGTTACCTGCGAATGGAAGCCGAGTTAGAGGTGATCTCTCCGCTGTTCCCCAACCCCTAAAAAGTGCTCTAGGGAATGAACAGGGATAGTGGGGCCATAGCCTTAGGAAATAGTGTAAAACTCCCTGATGACAGATAGATAACCTCAACTGCACTCAAGGGAGCAGATTTAGCCATGAAAGAAGCATGAAAACTAGCTTTGTGCTAAACTTCCCCCTTTCATTTTTGCCCCTGGAAAAGCACCAACCCACAGTGACAAGAGTGTGGAAATGGAATGAAGACCTTTCTTCAGAATTGTGCTGGCCAAGAGAGTAGCTAGTAGCTGCACAGGCCTAGTTGGGCCTAAATTTAAATTAATTAAAATTTGAAAAATTGGGAATGCATCCTTAGTTACACTAGATGCATTTCAAGTGCTCACTAGGCACAGGTGGCTAGTGGTTTCAATGTCAGGCAGTGCAGAACAGAACATTGACATCGCTGGAGAATGTCCCACACACTGCATGCCTTAGGCAGTGGGACAGTGAAGCCTACACCACCGACTGCCACTCACGCACACTGGCTGGTTTTCTCTTTCACGGCCATGAAGCACTTACCACTATGTTTGCTGTCACTGATCAAAAAGTAACCCATTACTTTCTTCAACAAATCTGTATCAAATATGTTCAAACCCCAGGGACAGATGCAAGTAGGGGGTGCAGCTTGGCCTGGGAGGGGCTCAAGGCTGGAGGGCATGTGAGGGTCAGGGGCAGGGCGGGGGTGGGGGGAGATGAGTACTCAGCACATGCCTCATGATATGTCGGGCAGGCCATGCACAACAGGTGGCATCACAGCCCTGTACATTTGGTCGCTCTCCAGGGAGTCTCGCCCTGGGCTTGAGGGAGGACCCTGCTGGGGGTTGGGAGGAAGGCTGCTTCCAGGCTGCTAGGTATTTCCCAGCAGGGGTGTCCAACCTTTTGGCATCTCAGGGCCACACTGAAAGAAGAAGAGTTGTCTTGGGCCACACATTAAATACACAAATACTAATGAAAACTGATGAGCAAAAGAAAGATTTTAAGTAAATTTACAATTTTATTTTGGGCTGCATTCACAGCCATCCTGGGCCACGCGGGTTGGACACCCCTGTATGGGGCCTGGGTGTGGAGAGGGTAGGGTTGACTAGAATTTAAAGGGGGCCTTTTACTGATTTCATTTGCTTAGTAGTTCCTTTGGAAATGTAGCCCAGTGCAAATGGGGATTTTTATCTGCACACTTCAGTACTCCCCGATGCCTCAGATCACTTGGAGGCAGTGAAAGAAGTGAGGCAAGGAAAATGAGAAGGAAAGGGGTGAGGGAGAGGAAGAAGGGGAAGAAGGAGGTTGGAAGAGGAAGGTCAGGGGCAGGAGAAAGGGATGGAGAAGGGCTGTTTACCATGTGGATGGAAGAAGGAAGTGCTCTCTCCCTTGAGCTAACCCCTACAGAAGTGCTGAATAAGAAGTGATTTCCTGGCAATTTCCGCTGTTACTCCCTCTTGTTGGTCAGGTTTTAGGACACTGTTCTGTATGTTTCATGTCAGCAGCGTCCTTGCCATCCCACAGAAATATCGGCTCTTTAGAAACAAGGGTCGGTACGACTGAGCGTCGTCTCGCGTCTGTAACTCACCATCCTGCAACTTCTGCAGCTGCTCCTTTGTCTCTAAGAATTCTTCGTCAAACTGGAGTTAAAAAAAGACACCCCCCCCCAAGAAAAGGTACATGTTATTAGGTTCCACACTGCAAACTCCAAATTAAATTGCCACCAAATTCAAGAGAAGAGCACACGTAGCACCCTCGTCCTGGTTTCTAGAGATCACTGCCCACTAAAAGGAACCAGGGCTCAGCTGATTCTGTCATGTCAGGAAACAGGGACGCTCAGAGACGTGTCAAAGGCAGACTTAGGACCCTACCTGAGGGTAGTTCTCTAGCCAAACCGAGGGCGATTCAAGCATCAGAAAGAGTGATGTCCATGGTGGATTATAAGACAGACATACCACCACCACCACCACCACCACCACCAACAACAACAACAAATCACTGTGTCCAGAAAGATGACACTAAAAAACGGGAGGGGGAGGAAAAAGCTCTTTCTTTTTTTTTTTTTGACATCAGAATTAGGGCTAGGTAATGTAGAATTATTGCTAATTAATAATAAAATTAGAAAATCATCAATTTGCTACCTACAATGGAATAACTGATTCTAATAAGGATGACAAAGGATGCTGAAATCACTGGGTCAAAGGACACAGACTAGTCGCACAATCTCAAAGTGTTATCCACAAGTCACCTAATTACGACAAAAGAAAAAAGTATCTTTACGATAGAGAGACCTGGAGGTCTCACCATCTGTCCAACCAAGCGGTCAAATTTTGCTGCCCACTGGGGGACACTCTGAATGTCACGTGCTTGCTGCTATGACACAATGAGAGGGACACAGTAGCAGTGTAAAAACCTTGCCAAAAACATTCCAACTGCATCTAACCGTGAGGTAAAAATCAGGCACACCCAGATGTGGGAATTCTGCAACAAAATGGCCTGGACCCTTTCAGGGTCAAGGGCGTGGGGGCGGGGGGAGAGAGTACAACAGTACCAGGAGATGAAAAGAGACTAACAACCAAATGCCTGAATCTTGATTAGATGCTGGATCAGGGGCGGTGGTTTCGGAGGCAGCTGTAACTGCTGCACAGATATATAAGTTATGTAGACATCTGGGGGACCCAGGGGTTGTATATTAGAAACTGTAAACTTAGCATGAATTTTCTTAGTTGTGACAATGATATTGTGATTATTAGGACAGTTTATTCTTAGCAGGAAGGTATCTACTAATGTCTGCAACTTACTTTCAAAGGACTGAAGGAAATAAAAGCAGAGAGAGAGAAAGGGAGAAAGCAAATGTAGGAAATTACTGACAAATTTAGTTGAAAGTTACCCACTGTCCTATTACAATATTTCTGTAGGTTTGAACGTTTTCAAATTAAAAAGCTGAAGGGGAGAGAAATAGAGTAAAAGCAAGCTCCTCTTCTCCTGACACTATAAAATGCTCTTAACACAGCTTCAGGTCAGGAAGAGGAGGTTGCTCCCACTGAGCAACCCCCCCACCCGTCCCCCCCACCCTGTCTACACACCCCCACCCCCCGCAACCTGTCCCCAGCCATGGTTCCTGGTGTCTGTCCCTGTGCTGCTCCCCAGGTCGGCCCAGCGAGGGGGGAGCTGACCAGTATAGACTCAGCAGTGCCCCCTCCTCTGTCTCAACTAGGTGACCCAGGGGGAGAAATAGGACATGGGTGTAGACACTACTGGCCAGCGTCCTCGTGGTGTGAGGAGAGGGCCCTCAGGGCCTCTACAGATGTTCTGTCTCATGCCTCAGGCCAGTGATGCTTGTGCATTTGTCCAGACACCCGGATGGTCAGAGGTGGTACAGGTGGGGCTCTCTCCACGCTACTCTCAAAATCTTATGACCGTGAGAATTTAAAGCGCATGGAAACGTAGGGAGTTGGGTATTCGATCCCAGGTCCACCTTCAGTAGCTGAGAGACCAGAATTGCCCATTTTTAAAAAGAAGTCCTTCCGAATGGTTCTGATCCCGATTTTTAACTTCTGGGACATGTCAATGTGTGTGCTCACTAAAGGAAAGATCTCTCCCTCTCGCTCTCCCTCAATGTCATCAAGCTTCGTGCAGCTGTGGGTCAGTGAGAGGAAGCTGGAGCCCGAAGGGGAGATGAGCGTGGAACAGAGAGGGGAGGAAAACAATCAGGCAGAACTTGGAGGCAGCTCTAGTGCCATTACCGCCTGAGGCTGGGTTTCGGTCTCCGCCACCAGTCACCCCTGCTCCCTGACTCTGGAGAACTGCCCTCTTCCACGCCACAGCACTTACTTTTTCAATGCTCTTATAGTTTCTTAAGTGACTAACCTGGAAGCCCTGAATTAGGAGATTGAGGCCCATAAGTCTTCTCTTTAGCATGCTGTTGATTTCCCTCATAACAAGGGGATCTGAGTGGATTTCTGGCTTCAGGGGGTCTTCAGGAAGATAGAGCTCTGTGCTCGATGTTGGAGAGGCAACATCCAGCCGAGAGCTATGTCTAAGGCTCAAACCAGGGACTGGGATGCAGGATGCGGACTCCCTGAATCTGGACCCGCAGCCCTTCAGCAGGTTGTTACCTAGTGACTCAGATGTGTGTGCTTTCCCAGCAGGCTCAACCTGATACTGTGACACCAGGAATCACGACCTCATCCAGTGGCTGCCAGCCTGTCCCTGATTGTTTCAGATCTATCTGAGCACAAACTCAGCTAAAAATGTCCTTTGGAGAAGACATGGGGAGGAACCGGCACCCATGTCCCATATCACCTTTTGGGAACTGTTCCTGTAAACCACTGTGTTCAGCCCCAGTGAGGGAGGCCAGTCAAGCTCCCTCTACCCTGCTCAGAGGGGTGAGCCCAAAACCCAGGCTGGGCTAACACCTCTTCCCCACTCACCTGGGATAAGCAGGTCATGTGACCCATGTTTTTTGTTTTGTTTTTTTTTTAAACTTATTTAGGGTTGAGTGTCCATTAATGAAACCAAGAATCTTGACTCATAGGAGAATAGGAGGGGCAGGGTAGAATGAAGATTGGGAAGAGAGAGGATGTGAGGGAGGATTATATTACGTACAGATAGAAGGCATCTATTGCAAAACCTACTAAATAAAACAGAATTGTAAATTCAGAAGCACCCAAGCTTAGACAGATGACATAAATGAGCAGACCAGGGTGAGGTCATGGGACCGAGATTTTTTTCACATATGTCCTGAGACAATAGGGAATGACGGGGACGGTGCCGAACGAGAAAGGTCCAGCAGCATATGTAGTGGCAGTCCTTACTCAGCTTCTGTGGAAATGAGGGCCCAGTATCACTAGACCTTCCAATTTCTCAAGAGAAGCCAAAAGTCAGCATTTGTATATAAAAAGGATATCAACTAATTTTAAAAAATTGTAAAACGCTGTGTGGGGAGTTACGGTGGTATACAGCGAAACCAAAACCCAAGCCAAGCGAGTAAGACACAAAACCCCAAACTCCACAACCTTCATTTGTCATCTTTGGAGGTTGCCGGGGCTTCAGAACTCATTATTCTGAATATTGATAAAGAGACCAAATCAACCATTTATCTTGCCTTTCCTATATGAGCTGCACTTCAAGGTAATTAAATAGTTAACAAGTGAAAAAATACTCTTTATAAGGGAATCACAGTTAATAAATTCAGGTGAAATGAAAGAAATAGAAAAGTCCCCATTCTGTAATCCCTAGCAAGGCTGATGATGACCAACAGCTGCTAAAACCACTATGTGAAAGGGTAATGAGGGAACCTTATAACGTGTGGACCAGGCTGATGTCTCTGGAACACACTGGTCAAGCTCTGCATGGCTGAAAAGGAGACAGTCAGACATCACGTACCCCTGATGGCGTATGACAAAAATATGTTCTCAGTTCCCTCTGTTAGAATCTGGCAAGAAAAAAAAAAAATGGAAATACAGAAAGAAAATAAAGGAGCCTGGATTTGATCACAACCAGCCATCGGCAGGAAATATAGATAATGAAAGAACATGTTAAAATGTGAGCAAAGCAGCCAAATGCAGAATGGGGGAGATTCTACAGGGCAGTTTCTTCCACACTAAAACAAATGAAGACAGTTAACACCCAGATCTGGGCTGTTAATAAATACCACTGTCTAATAAAAGGAACCAGGGCTTCTTGGAGAAATTCCTGATTCTAGGGCCAGGCCAAGGAAAATATAAGCACAGCCTGGAGCACCTTGTTGTGTTAGAAAGTCAGAAACTGATGAAGGGGGAGAAAGGAGAAAAAAGGGGGACGGGGCAATGGGGAAAGCACACAAAGAGGGAACCTAAGAGTCCCAATGGCCAAAGCTGGAATAATTTGAGAAACAAAGTAAAATATTACTGCATTGTAACCCAAAGTAAAAAATAAATACATGTAAGTCAATACTAATGTAAATAAATGATTGAATGAATAAATAAAGGGGGAGGAAAAAGACATCTCCCTCACCTAAGAATTCTAAATGCAGATACCCCACCCCCACCCCAGGAGGTGGAGCTCAATTCCCATCCTTTTGAGCCTGGGCTAAACATGATTCACATCTAAAGAAGAGGGGAAAATGGCCACTTTACAAGAAACGTGGCAGACACCACCTTAACCAAGTGACCAGGACTAACAGCACCCGTGATAATCCATGTTAATATTATGTAACCCCTGATCTGATACAATGAAAAGGGCACTTCACCTCGGTGCTATTTTTCCCTCCAACCCCAAACCTCAGTCTAATCATGAGAAAAACATCAGACAAACCCAAACCGGAGGATTCTACCAATCCTCCAGTAAAAAAAACACGACCAATTCTTTTCAAAACTGTCAAGGTTGCACATTAGAGGAAAGACTGAGAAACTGTCACAGATCGAGACTAAGAAAACATACAACTAAATATAACGTTGGATCCTGGAGCAGGAAAAGGACATGCGTGGGAAAACTAATTAAATCTGAATAGTCTGTAGTTTAGTCACGCACCAAAACCCATCCCTTAGTTGTGGCCCGGTTATGCAAGATGTTATCATTAGGTGGGGCTGAGCGGTGGTGAGATGGGACCGCTCTGCACTGTCTTTATCAGGTTCTATAAATCTAAAATTATTCCCACATACAGAATTTATTTTTGTAAATGCAGAAGAAACCGTTATCGATTTTAAAAATTCCGAAGGAAATATAACCAGATGGAATGTGCAGGCCAGACTTAGACCCAGACTGGAATAACTGGCTATAAAAAGACCAGTTTACGACAATCAGGCCGAGTGTTACATGATAAACGAGGAACTGTTAATTTTGTAGGGCGTAATAATGGTATGGTGGTAATGTTTTAAAATTCTCATCTTTTAGACATAAAAACCGATGAAGCGTTACAATGTTGGATTTTGCTTTAAAACACTCCCATGTAAGCGGGAGGAGTTAGATGAAACGAGACTAGCATAAAGTTAATGATTCTTTTTTAAAAAATGTATTGAATTTACTGGGGTGACGCTGGTTAATAAAATTGTATAGGTTTCAGGTATACAATTCTATAATGCATCATCTGTGTATTGATTGCATTGTTTCACCACCCAAAGTCTCCCTCCACCACCGTTTACCCCCCTTTACTGTCTTCTACCTTCCCCCTCCCCCTCTGACAATCACCATCAAAGCAAACAATTCTTGAAGCTGGGTAAAAAGGCATATGGAATTAATGGCAATGTCCTCTCTACCTTTGTTCCTACTGGAAAAATTCTGTAAGTAAGAAGCTAAAAGAACAGAACAAAATCACTGTAGGCCAACACATACACAGATGCAGACAAGAAGTACACACTGAATAATTAAGAAAAGTCTGGGAGTAATAGGCAGATTTCAGGCTCATTTCTTTTCTCCTTATTAATAAGTATTTATTAGTGGTAGATCAGAAGCTTATGTAAAAGTCAAAAGCAAAACAGAATTCCATCCACTACATACCATTTATTGGGAAAGAAAAGCTAAAGAAAACAATGTTAAGGAAAGCATCCTGACTCCATGAAGCATGTCTGCAATATTAGTGGGAGAGGACTAGCTCCGGGCTCCTCCATTTAGGTTTTCCTCCAAAGTCCCACAGTTGTACGACAAATCTGTGAAGAAACAGCATATAAGGTACCTCGACTCCAGCGGCAGCTAAAACCCATCTTACGGTTTCCATCCGGCCTCTCCCGTTCGGATAGTGGAGCTTGGGCTTCTTCTCTGCCATGATGGTCTTTCAGGCTTCCTGAAAAACACACGCAGCAGCTCCTCCTACTTTCGTGTCCTCAACCCAGTGCTCACGGGCTAAACGAGTATTCACGATCGGGGTACAGGAAACTGTTTTGTTCTTCCTGCGCTTTCCCTCACTCAAAAATATACCACCACTTAAAAACTTTTTTTTTTAAAACACCTTGCCTTTCATATTGTTTCCATTTAGGATTTCTTATTCCAGATCTTGGGAAGCTGGGGCCATTCGTTGTAAAGACATTTGTGCTAGCATTGTACTTCGCAGAATCAGATCATTACATATTTTGACCTTGAAAAATCTTAGATTTCCCAAATTCGGCCCGTAGAGGCCAGACACGGAGGGTCGCGGAGAAGTCGACACCCACCCGCACGTCTGCAAGTAGGCATACTATCATCCTATTTGATTATCACACAAACTGGAACGTGGACAGGCCGAGTGTTAGTATTGCCTCCAAAATGTGCATCGATCGTCACGCCTGTTGTAGCGGCCCCGGGGTCCCGCACGTCCCCCGCCCTCGCTGGGCGCCCAGGCCACAGACTCGGCCACCCAAGACTAGACTCGGGTGTTCGTTCCATCCGCCTGCCTGCCCGGCCCGGGGAGGATCCGAGCGAGGGTCTTCCGTCAACAGATTCAGACTTCGCAAAGCGGGGTAATAAAAGCATGCGCACTGAGCCAAGAATGACCCCAACCTGCAGTCAAGGGGCCCACGTCTGTCCAGACGGAGGTGGGGGGCGCAAAGGACAAGAGAGAGGGAGACAGGAGAAAGACTGAAGGAGGGCTGGGGTAAAGGATGGACGGTGGGGTAAGAGGGTCGGAGCCGAAAGAACAGAGAGGGGGAGAAACATAAAGAAGGGAAAAGGCGGGTGGGGACGGCAGGACGGACACAGACCTGGAATCCGCTAACAGCACCCGGAATCCCACAAAGCGCACTGCGAGGAGCCTGCAACCAGGCGGGACCCGCAGGCGGTGAAAAGGCTCTAGCTGTGGGCGAGGCTCCGAGAAGATTTCACCAATTGAGACAGCAGTATTTAGCATGCCCCACCCATCTGCAAGGCATTCTGGATAATATAAAAACAGCCGAAATTTAAGCCATTTTTAACATCAATCTTAGCCTTTTGAGAGACTTTATGACCTTTGAGGTGTCACTTAGATTTAGACTTTAATTTGAAATTCTTACTAGAGATCTGGTAAAAAAAAAAAAAAAAAATCTCGACCTATCTGTAAAGATAGTACTGCGTTTCGGCTTTATATACCCAGTCCTCATGATGTGCTTCTCGGATGTGAGGGCGATCTGGCTGCGACATCTGTCACCCCATTGATCGCCAGGGTTGATTCGGCTGATCTGGCTGGCTAGGCGGGTGTCCCCTTCCTCCCTCACCGATCCATGTGCGTCCCTCCCGAAGCTGCGCGCTCGGTCGAAGAGGACGACCTTCCCAACTAGAGGAGAGGACCGGTCTTCGGTCAAGGGTATACGAGTAGCTGCGCTCCCCTGCTAGAACCTCCAAACAAGCTCTCAAGGTCCATTTGTAGGAGAACGTAGGGTAGTCAAGCTTCCAAGACTCCAGACACATCCAAATGAGGCGCTGCACGTGGCAGTCTGCCTTTCTTTTCACAATGTGATTAAAATTAAAAAAATTATGTGAATTGAAGTAGTAAAAAAATATTAATTATTTGAAGTAGTAGTAAAGTTTATTAATTATAAATGTAAAATATCTTAGGTCTGTTGAAGTAGCATTGTCAGTGTGCCCCTCCAACATATAAACACATTTGCTTTTCCACCTTCTATTTTTCATAACTCTTATTGTCATCTAATATACTAAAATTTTTGTTTTGTAGTCTATAGTCTGTGGGAAAATGTAGGAATTTTCACATTTTTAACAATATGCTTTTGTATATCCTACTCCTAGAATAATGCTTACCACAGAGTAGACATTCAGAGTATTTACTGAAATAATGAATACATGCTGCCTTGGTTTCTAGCTCCATGAGGCCTGAGGTGGACAAAGTCTGGGGGTAATAATGAGTACATTTGTCTTTCATTCCCAGGAGCCATCTGATTCGTGGTGTCTTCTGGATTTTGTATGAGCCAGTGATGACTGGGGAGAGAGAACTGACATGGATCAAACTGGCAGCCAAAGGAGAGCTCATCCAGAGAAAATATGTAAAGTAAGAAATTAAGCAAATCAAGAATAGCTGGGCAGCCCAAGAGGCAGAAAAGTCACTTTCAAGTATAAGTATGTTCAATTTCATCTTTCTAATTGTGACTTAACACAGAGATTACTCGGTCTAACATAGGTAGGAAGTCATATTTTCCAACCCTGCTGAAAGTTACTATTCTTTATTCGTTTTTCCAACCCACTTTTCTACAAGGATTCACTTTAATTGAAATACTAACACAAGCACCACTATTCAACTTTGTTGATATGCCATTTATCTCTATTTCCTTATTTCTAATTGGTTGAACCATATCACACTTTACTATTTTTTTCTAACCCACCAAAATGGCAAGTTCACATGTGCAGCCTAATAAAATAGGGATCACATCATCCTAGCCATCTTGTTTACCTGGCCTGAAAGAGAAACTAAGGCAGGATATCATAAGACTCTATTAACTACACAGCCTTGTGGAGAAATAAAGTCCTGTTATAATAATTCTGCCATCCTATGGCAGGAACCCTTAGGTCATTTTATTCTTTGGAAGCCTCTGAAATCATCCTATTCTTGGAGACTGAGTCACTCAGTCCTACTTTATTGCAGTGTCTCCCTACCGACCTGAAATATTTTCAGAGGCCCTGGGAAGTACTCTACCTTTAAACCTTTGCCCACCCACTCAATCTTTCAGGCTTCTGAAGGGGCAAGGCCAGAAGGTTAGACCAATGGGGATGTTACCGTCAGGTCAATGGTGCTCTGATCGTAAGGGGCACATTCAGGGATTCACCAGTACAAGTTTGATCGGTAAATCACATTCCACAAAATTCTGCCAAGGAGTCGAAGAATGTTTGGGAAATGAATTTCCTGTGGAAACTTGTGTGTAATTCCCGAAGTTATGAGTTTCTTTGGGAGGTTTATATTGTACATGTGAGTGCACCGTGAAAGCTAAAAACATACGAGATAGATATTAATCATGATGGAATCAGAAACGAGAAGTTTTGACCTGTGTGGGTTTTTAAAAAAATATCCCTAGTCACCTAACTTTCTAAAAGCTAAATTTATAAAGAACTTCCACATTGCAGGGTAACTCTTCACACCACTGCTCTGAGTGTCTGCTTCCAATGCACAAGTATTAAGGAGAAGATACAAAACATCAGGATTCCCCGTGGGAAATACTAATGTTATCTTTTGATGGAAGAACACGAAAAAAAAAGAACACTCAATTTTTTCTTAAACTGCAACTTTATTTTGAGCAGAATTTTTAAAATGTAAAATTAACATTTTTAAACACCTTAGGATGAACTATTCAAAAAGCAACATTTTGTTTCAGAAGGGGCGTGCACAAGTGGTTTTCTGTCCTCTATCTTTTCTCATCATTATGAATATCTGCTTTATAAATAAATATATTCTCAGTTACTCCCTTGTAATCAAATCAGTTGACAAAATTCCTACCAGAAAGCTATTCAGGTCATTTTAAATTCACATTAGCACAGTGCCTATAAGAAACTAATAATACAGATTAAGTGATATTTGCCTCCAGTTTGTCTTCTTAATGGTTTCCACAAGAAGATCCTCACAATAAACTATATAAAATACAGTACTTTGGTTTGGAATAGTAAAAATAATTCTAAAAATTAACCACATACATGAAACAAACAAGTTGCTAGAGTATGCTTTAAATGATAGGTAATTTGTATGTCACACATTTTCTTATAAACATATTGCTTTTGGTCATACACTGAGCTGAATTACATAGCCTGCTTTCTTTTTCTCTCCTAAATGGCACAGAACGATGACTCGATGGAAGGGCAATGCTACTTCATGAAAAACACGTTGACCATGAACTCCAACAGTACTGGTATTTGAACTGGAAAATAAATCCCTGACAAAATTTTGACAAAACAAGAATAGTTTCATTTTACATGGGTTTCCTTGATTGTATCCAGTCTTTGAAAACTCCAGGAGATGACACAGCATTGATTTATTAGATGTTACTTAATCCTTTAGGCGAGAGATATGTCTTAAAAATTGTTTTAAAATCAATTTTCTCCCTATTTAAATCCTACCACACATGAGCTGAGGAGGGCTTATTGTGAAATGAACAGTCACACCATGTTACCGTTGTGCCTGTGCAGTTTACGCGTGCACCCCTGGGCACATCGTCACCGAACCTTTGGGCACAGAATGACAGCCAGCCCCGTACGTTACCTGACGCCCTGGAAGCCTTTCCAACTGGAAGTGAGGTATAGTCACGGAGAGGTACAGTTAAACTCATCATCCGCCTCGGTGCCTTGCAGTACGCTTTATAATTCTATAGTAATTAAAAAAATACATGCAGCAGGTAGCTTTTTTCCCCCACTTAACAATAACAACAACAGCAACAAAAAACAGGTCACTATTCCCTTCTATAGTAAAAAACTTGTATACACAATTATCCTTTACCCATTTCAGGGAGGGGATAGGGAAAGTACTTTATAGGGTTTTGCTAGTTCTTTAGAATTTACATTGTTTTTTCCCCAGTGTTCTAGTTTTCTCAACTGCACATCAGCTTCTTGACTTCCATATGAATAAGCGTGTTTAGTTTCCCAAGGGAAGTTGTTTGCTGATAAACAAAGGAAAGATAACAGGAAGAAAAGCAAGATATTTTCTGAACTCAGCCCTACACAAGTATTAGAAAAACTACTTTATAATGTGTCATAACCAGGTAACTAGGTTTTTCAATTAAAAAATATATAATGACTTTTACATAAGCTAGAGTGTCAAGAATATGGTGTTCACAACCCACTTGCTTCTCTAAGGGGCATTTACAGTTTAAACCCAGCTTTCCAGCAAGCTGAGTGTGGTTACAGATTAACTTACTTTGTGCACATAATACAAAAAGGGAAAATAAATATTAACCTCAGGAAAGGATTCATTCCTGAAAAACACATTTTCTGTTGCTTTAGATAATGAGTGGAGAATATAATACAGAAATGAATTCAGGTTCAAGTTGTGCTGACACAGATATTTATTTTCTGAAGCTCAGCCGCCAGTTTGTTAACAGGAAAATATCACCCATCAAAGCCACATCCATTATGTGCTTTTCTCCTGGCCCCAGGGATCATAGCGCTGGGTTGAGTACATTTTTGAGCCAGATTCTCCAAAGCAGAAATTACTCCTGACTTTAGATTGTGGCTCTTTGGGAGCCACGGTATAATTGACTCAGGTCAGGCTACAATGTATTATTAATACACTGAAGTGATAATTTGCCAACTTATTAGGCTGAACCATAGCCAAATGCCAATATTCATTTTAACCTACGATGATGACAATCTCATATGGTTCAGCTTGCTGTACCCTGGAGCCTGGAGCCACATGGGAGTGCTCGAGCCAAGAGAACAAGTCAATGCACTGCTGAGATTGCGCTGCATTCTCTGGTGGTGACCTGCCCTCTTGCCTTTCAAGTAACCAAGAGTAGAGGCAAATGTGTTCTACAGAGATGGATGAGAGTGGACCTTTTGACTTTTTCTGTCTCCAAACTAGCTTTGTCATTTTCAAAATTGCTGTAAACATTCCTCTCAATGGAACAGCCCACTACCAACCGATAGAATTCTCACTGTTGAAAGAAACTACACCAGGGTTAAGAGTTCAAAGTTCAAATGTGGCATACTATGACACTAACATCACGGTGACTATGACTTCCGAGATAAGTGGAACCTCCGCCGTGAATCTTTTCGGCTCCCCAAATTGCCCTGAGATTTTGGCTAGGAGAGAAGGTTGTCCATTGCGTGTTCCTAACGAGGCCTGGAGAACTGAGTTGAATGCAAGTTTCTATCTGTTATTATAATAAAAAAAATCTGCTGCTTTGAAACTTAGATTTTTGGTCATGCATCTTGGCAGGGATATCCGTTTCATTGACTGTATTATCCTTTATGCTGAGAATCCTGTGGCTTGAAAAGTTTTCCTTTTGTGGGTACTTATACCATCTGATTTTGAAAAGGGAAGAAACAGAACGTGATGGCATACAGCACGGTAAAGCCTGGTTCTATTTAGCTATCTCCAACCTCAGTAAAGGGTGCTGTAGAAATTTCAAAAAATATTTACTTAGAGTTCTTTCATCTGGGGGACAAACACCAAACAAAGTGAATCATACAACGGCACAGCGGTCTCAAAAAATCAAACCGATCACCTGACACTGAGACAAGCAGAAGGTCGTTTTTCAGGTGCTGAGGTCAGTCCAGGGAAGCCCGAGGTGCCTGATGTGCCACATTTAATGTTTAACCACTTCACAAACATCCACACGCATTGAGCAAATAAGCCTTTATCACGTAGTCTTAAATTGCACCCCTGTTGCAATACTGCATCAATATTACTACATTTTTTAAAATCTGTATAAAATATTATCTGGAACTCCCAAAAGAAAATCAATTAATCTTTTAAAAATTTGTTACAAAGTTGACTGTATAAAATGCTAAAACATAATCCATATATACAAAATGCTGCTGTTTAAGAAAATAATGGGACCCAGTATTAGAATAAAATAATTTTGTACAAAAAAAGGGTATTGCATTTAAATCAATATTTAAAAAAAAGTTAAAAAAGAATATTGAAATGTCTTAGTTCAGAAGAATAACTATAAAGTGTTTGTTTGCTTTTACACCATCTGGAAGTTTCTTGCAGGTAGAACGCCAGTTGGCTGAGACACTGTCCCGCTTTCCCCTCTGAAGGGCTCCGTGACTGTCACCGCCGGGACGCGTACTTGGAAGCCCAGTCCGTCCGGCCGTGCACTGGCTGCGCGGCTGGAGGCCGAGGGATCAACCCAGGAGTGCTTCTAGGCTGGGTGTGGAAGAAAGGTCGTCCAGGATGAGGTCTCACAGACTTCAAGGAAGAATAACCTGCATGGAAGAGAAAGGTGGCCCGACCGATAGGGTACCCGTGCAAACCAAGTGCAGACAAATGCATCTCGGTGACAAAAATACGAGGAAATGAGAACTCAGGAGGAGCACCTTGCCTCCTACTTGTACTTTTCCCTCTCTCTATTAAAGACAACCCGATTCTACAGTTGCCAGGCCAAATACGGGTATCATTCCTGACTCCTCTCCTTTCCTCATAGTCCACTTATAACTTGTCAGCAAATTCCACTGGCTCTTCCTTCCAAATATACTCGGAATCCGGCTCAATTCAACAACCACCCGCCCAGCTCAGCGCAGCATCATCCCTTGCCCGGATGATTAGCCTCCCACTTGGTGTTGCCGCTTCCAACCTTGCTCTTCCCTTTCAGTCTAGTGGCAACCAGCACTTGAGTGAGCCTGGAAGATGGAAGTCAGATCACCTCACTCCTCTGCTCAAAACCCTCCAGCGTCAATGACAACATGCTTACGGTGGCCGCAGGGCCTCCTACCATCTGGCCTCTCCTCGCCTCTCTGACTTCCTCTTCCTACTCCCTCCTCTCACTCACGCCACTCCTGCACTCTCCCTTTTTGCTGTTTGCTGACTATGCCAGGCCTATCCTGTCTCGAAGCCCACACATTTTAGAATCCCATGTCTGGAACGGTCTCGCCCATACTGCTTGGCTTGCTCACTCACCTCTTTCACATTTACTCAGCATCTCCTTTGCAGTGAGGTCTTATTTGGCTACCTTATCTAAAATTGCAATTTGCACCCGTCTCTCCAACTCCCACATTCTCTACTTCCTGCCTGCTTTTTCTCCTTAGCGCCTACGAGCATCTTATCTGGCTCACTTATTGTCTACAGAGTGTACGTTCCAGCTCCATGGGCACCGGGAGTTTTGCCTGTCTCCTTCACCAGTGGATCCTAGACCTCCAGCACGCCTGTTCATGCCTAAGTCTACAAAGCACGTGTTCAACGACTATTTGCTGAATCCCTTCATGACTAATCCAAAATAGAACTTACCAGGGGAAGGGTCTGGAATAGGTGCCAAGTGTACCCTCTGCACAGCAGAACCAACTTCTTTTTTCAGGAAGGAAGAGATGTAGTTTCCAGTCAGTCCACTAGAACTTGTAGAGCTGGAACCAACTGATTTGCAAAAGCGAGAGCTCATTAGTACAAAGTCATGCGCACACGACACTGATAGGGTTGAAGGCCAGCAGTGCAGAATGGAGAATTAGGCCTTATTTTGGGGGGAAGAGAATTGATAAAAACATATTCTGAGCAGAGCATTCCAGCACACCACACTGCAGAAAGATGCGGGGGACGGAAGTGGAGGCAGGGATAGTGCTGCTCCTGTAGTCTACACCCAAACGGGGGATGGTTGGTTTGTTTAAGAAAAAGAAAATTTGGAATTTTCTTTCTTTTGGTATAATCAGTTTAACCTGTTCTGAAATCTGCTTTTTCCACTTCATAATAGAGAAGAATTATCCTGCCATGTCAGTATATGCAAATTCTAGGGTATGGCTAAACCACAATTCATTTAACCATTTTCTTATTGATCAGCACACAGGTTGTTCATTATTTAGCTATTCCAAGTAATTCTACAAGAAGTACTCTTGTCTGTAATCAGAATAATTGACCATTATTAAGCTACATTAAACAGCCCCAACTGGTATAGCTCAGTGGATTGAGTGCCAGCCTGCAAACCAAAGGGTGGCCAGTGCTATTCCCTGTCAGGACATATGTTTGCGTTGCGGGCCAGGTCCCCAGTAGGGGGCGCGTGTGAGGCAACCACACATTGATGTTTCTTTTCCTCTCTTTCTCCTTCCCTTCCCCTCTCTCTAAAAATAAATAAATAAAATCTTAAAAAAAAAACAAAACCCTACATTAAATACATTCACTTATTATGTCACTCCCATCTTCAGAGTGCTTTGAGGGCCAAACTACATACTACTCATCTGAGCATTCTAGGACGCTAATGGCATGCCTTACATACAGCAAGTAATCGATATACGAGTATATTGGATGGGGGAATGAGTATCTGTAAGCCTTATTACTAAGGCTTAAAGCTACATATGGAATAATAGGAAAGCTGTTATGGTCATCATACAAATAGAAATCAGAGCCGTCAAGAAAAGAGACCCTGAGCAGCAGAGCTGCTCTGTCTTCCCAGCACAGAGCGTTCCTGGCAAATTGCTCACAGCAGAGTGGGAACTATGGTCTGGAATGCATGCCTGAGAGCTGTGTTGGTCAGCTAGAGCAGATTTTGCATTTTTGATGAATAGACAGATAAGAAGAAAAAGGAGAAGGGAACTTGAACAGGTAAAGTCACGAAGGGGACAAAACGTACAGTCCATAAACACAAAAGATGCTCAACCTCGTGAGTAAACAGGACATGCATGTTTAAGCCAAAATAAATGCCATCTCACACCCACCACATTAGCACAAATTTTACAATCTTGACAGTACCAAGTGGCATCAAGGATGCAGCACAACTCCCATACCCAGCTGGAGAACAATTTGGCAATATCTGTGAAGTCGAAGATGAGCACACCCTTTAACCTAATGCATTCACATGATACCCAGAGAAACCCTCACATAGGTGCACAGCAAGGTCCATTCCAGCATACTTTCTAATAGCAAAAGTTATAAGCAACTTACATGTTCATCAAGAAGAGAGGGGAAAAATAAATTATGGTCTAGTAAAGTAATAAATGATGGTATTATATGGTTATACATATTGTATGTTACATGATGTATATAATATGATATATATTCTATGCATGTATAATTGCTACATATGAATACATAATTATTAAAATGAATGAAGTAGAGATCTAGAATTATATGCACATAAATTTTAAAATATGCAAAACCATACTATGTATTTCATGTATATATTTTTTAAAAAGCACAGAAATAATTAATAGACACCCCAATCAGGTGGGGGCTGGAGAGAGGGGGAGAGGGAAAGGGAGGGAAGGCCTGCACACAGGGCTTTAGGTCTCTTTGCAAAGAGTGACTTCTTAAGCTGGCAGTGGGTATGTGGGTATTGACATATTATTTTCCTCCTTTTTGTATTTTTTGAAATAAATGAGCACATAATGGATAAAGGCGGAAAGACGTCAGCCCAGATGTTTACTTAGGAAGTGGAAGGGGAGTAGCACGGAGCACGGCTGCCCGCGTGAGGGAAGGCAGTGTGGGAAACAGGTCGGCTGGGAATGGGGTGAGTCAGCCTGCAGAGCTTACGAAATGCACTTGCCCATTTAAAACTATCCTTCCAAACTATCTTCCAACTGGAAGTTTTGATGCCCTGGGCTGGGGCTGGACTATCAGATGCAAAGGACAAGCTGGAGCAGGGCAGACGGAGTTGAGCTTGACTTCTGGAGGTCACCCACCACAGAGGGGGGCCTCAGAAGTCAGACTTTGTAAAGTTATTTTTGTTTTTCCCATGAGCCAAGAAAGACCATGCTTTTCTCCCCAGATACTCTTGAAGGAAGAGCCCGTGGAGCTGTTTGAGTCCCCAGGGCCTGCTGCCAAAAGAGAAACATGGGCACAGGCCTGGAAAAGAGGACCAGAGTTTTTGTCCCAGAAAAGCCTTCGTGTTTCCACAGCTTGCACCCTCATCTCTGTACCCACTCTGCAACCTCCGAGATTCTGCTTCTTGTCATTTTGGAGTTAATAATTAGTACTCACCTGAATTTATTTTGCTGATTACTGACACCGTCCCTGAAGACTTTCCAGATAAACCAGAACTAGACCACGGATTAGATGGAACAAAATCCTTGCCTGGAGTCGGGAGGATGCCATTTCTTATATTTATTCCTAAAAGGAAAGAAATGTTTTTTCAAATTCAAAATATGCATTTAGTCTTGCACCAGACTTCAGAGATGAAATTAATGCAGAATCCAATTTGTCAAAAAGTTTCTGAGGTTCAGGAACCTGAGCACAAACTGACTATGGAAAGGGAAGATGCCATCTTCAGGCTGGGTGTGTTTCCTCACCGGTGGGTGGCCTGAGAGAGGCATCTTACACTTCTACACACTCGGCTGTCCCATGTCTTAGGTCTTGAACCCCTCTGGTGCCATCTTGGGCCTGAGTACTCCTGGACATTCCCATTTGTCCCCCTCATAGACCACTGCCTTTCTGTTATCTAAATTCCTCTCTGGCCCCCTCCAAAGCCCTGACCTCTGCAGCTCTCTCCTCTTTCTGTCTCCTGTCCCCCGAGATTCCATCTTCTCACCTGACCTGGACCATCATTGCCATTCCATGCTGATGACTCCAGTCTGTACAAATGACCCTCACCGACTCCCTCATGTCCAAGGTTGCCTTGACCTTAACCTCAAGCCAAACCACTTGCCCTCGGGACCACCCACGTTCCCACTTGTGTCACGTACTGCAGATTTCTGGGGCCAGACGTCAGGCATGCAGCCTGGCTCTTACCAGTTCCCCCCTCTCTGGGGGCTGCACCCAGTTTCCTTTACCAAATTTCTTATCTTAGGCAACTATACAAAGCAAAAATATGAGGCCTGGGCTCCAGCACATATTTTTATGATGATCCCACCAGTCCTGCAGAGAAGCCGCAAGCACTTGCCTTCCAAAACAGAATCTCTGTGAACATGTGATTCCAGGGAAATGGTTTCTTATCAATGGTCCAAGAAAAAGCGAGTGTTTATATTATTACCAGGCAAGTATCGGGAGTGCTTCAAGTAGTGCTGCTTGGCTGCCGATCTCAGGGTCGGCGTGTCTCGCCTCTGATACAAAGTCTGGGTAGGGGCGCTGTTTCCTGTCCCCACAGGCTCAGAGGGTTTCTTCAGGTCCAGAACACTCTCAAATCTGAATCGAGAGAACGTGGCTTAGGTCCTGCGAGACAGAACCCTTATCGGATCGGTGAAGATCACCTCACCTCTCCCAGGTTCGGTCCGCTCACAGACAGAAGCCGTACACTTGCCTGCAGAGGGTCTCATCACTCTGTCTTTTCTTGTTTTTCAGGTCAGTCCTGGTGAGGGATGGGCTGAAATCCAAGTCATCCAAGTCGGCCCAGTCGTCGGAATCCTTCGTGGACCTGGAAACGAGTCCCCACCGTCTCCTACTCTTTGGTTTGATCTCACCGTTTTTGTTCTCCAGCCCAGGTAGGATTTTCTGTGTTTACAAGGAGAGAGGAAAAGGGCAATACTCGGCATGAATGGAGTGCACCCAGGGGTAATCCCCATTCTGAACTTTCTTGGTCATAAAAAGGAGCATCCTGGGGCATGTCACTTTCTAATAGGCACTTCTTATCTGAAAGGGCAGCTGGGGAAACACACTCCCAGACTTTTGTCTCTCACCTGCCCTGCAGAGGCGCCATCACCCTGGGGGGACACCGAGTTGTATAAGGTAAGGGTTTAAAAAAAAGCAATTCAAGGTACTTTTGCCAAACTAGGAAGATGGCTGGATTCTCATTCAGGTCTCGACTCAAAGAATTAGCATGGTTTATAGTGTTATAAATAAAGATGGAAGAGAAAATAGCTAGGATGTCAGTCATCCTGCTCTTTTACAAAAAACAATACAAGTAATGGTTTCTTTGCCTTCTTGATAGACCTGGATACGATTTCACTACAGAATGAGGTATCATGGGAAATTTCCAAACACATTGCTTTCAAGTCCAGGGCTGGGGGACAGCGAGCAGCCTGGAGACACCAGCCTTGTAACCTCCCGCAGTCACACATTGTGCTGGCTAGGAGCCAGCACTCACAGAATGTATACTAGGTTGACAGAGAAAGTATTACTTTTGCATAAAGGTGTTAGAAAATCAGACTTTCGGACAGCATTATAAAGCTACTGGTAACTACACGCCCTTGTCAGGTTATCATTTGACTAAATCTAACACTCATTGTCTCCTTTTAGACTCCAGCCCCAGAGGAGAAAAAAGACCTGGACTCAATTATTGCCAGCATTAACCACCATGGGTGGCATTCGTGGGAGTCCTCAGACAGGTGCTATTGTCATCCCTATGTTACAGAGAGGAAATGAGGACTGGAGAGGCCAGGGAATGTGCACAGGCCAACCAACCTATGAAACAGCAGAGCCGAGGCGTGAGACCCTGGCAATCCGGCTGCAGCATCCCGCTCTCAACCGCCACAGCACCATGATCAATAGGCAGAGCTCGAATTTGAACTCAGACCTCTGACTCCAAGGCCGAAACTCTTTTTACCATGATAAGTGTATTATAATTAGACTTGATATTACCATGATAAATTTATTATAATTAGACTTTATATGCTAAAAAAGAAAACACTTCATACAGTAAGTGAAGTCAGAAGAGGAACAGGCCAGGCATGAGGCTCACTATGCATCTTCTCTGCTTACCACCTGAGGGTTCTTGGCATGGAGGGATGGGAAGACCAAGGGGTTTGGCTCATCCTCTGGAAGATGGTTTGGGTGATCTGGCCTGGAAGCCTCTGCTTTGTAGGGGTACATGAGATGCTGAGGGGGCTGGCTGGCTTGATGCTGTCTCGAAGAAATCCGCGTGTGTGGTTTGGTTGGGGGCTGGGCAGGAGGGACTGGCTTGATGTGAGGGGGTGGGCCTGCCTTTTCCAGGCCGTCCTTCTGGGGTTTTCCTGAATCCTGAAGGCTCTGTGTGGTGCTGCCCAGTGGGTGCCCAATCTGGAAGTAAGGGTATCGAAGCGCCTGGAATGACATATGGCTGCTTTAGGAGAGAGGTCTGGCCAGGAAGGTTAACACCATCAGGCTCACTGGGCTACATCCCATGAGACCACTTGACTACAATTTCTTAGCTCAGACCAACTACAGGGTGGGGCAAAAGCAGGTTTATAGTTGTATGTATGGAAACTAATACAACATTTAATAAAAAGTAACACAAGAATAAACGCTGTGTTTTGTGCACTCAAACTGTAAACCTAAGTTTGCACACTCCCCATATAAAACAGCACCTTCAATCTGTAACACCCTGGTGATTGTTGTCTAAAACACCATCAAACGTATGTACTTACAAGGATCTGGCTGAAGCATCCAGTTACACTGCTATTACCTTTGCCACTTCGGAAAAGCATTCTGGCCCAACACAGATCCTAGCTCTGTAACTTATTCGCTGTATGTCTCCAATATAATATTTCACCTTTCTAAGCCCATTTTCTCATTCCAGCGAAAGAGAAATAAATAATGTAAAACTGAAAGAGCCAAACACGATGATCCCAGAGGACCCTGAAGAATCAGGTGTAAAATAAGCAAGTCCATCTGCTTTTACTCCAGGCATGCCAAGAGTGTAACACACGGTATAGTTGAACAACTAGCCACTAAACTTTGTGAGTTGTTCTGAAAAATCGGGTTTTCTAGACAGCCGAAGAATAAATCTTACAAGTTTTTCTGAAATGTTCCATTTCCCCAGTCTTTCTGAATGAAAATTACCAATCATAGCATAACCTTTCTTAATCATTCTGGGACATTGCTGTAAACATCAATAAGCACCAGTGTGAGTATAAACACAGAGACCAGTGACGTGGATGCTCTGGTGCAGGTCCTGGGCCCGGCATCTCACTCGGAAAGTCTTCTCTGGAGTCCCATTTCTGCAATTCTCAACTGTCTGAGCGGCACTTTTAGCTTTTCTGACACTACTAAAAGCACACATTGCTCCTTAGTTCCTTGTTATAGAAATCTTTTCCTTTTCATTTCTGTGTGCATCTCGGAAAACAGTGAGTTCATCAGAAAGCTTCCTTCCTGCCCTGAGAATATCTGTGAGTTTCATCCCAAGAAGCACATTTCTGAGAGCTTTGCAACCTCTTGGGCCATCCAGAGCCTTATGGCACCGGCTGGAGCCTTTGGAAAGCCGCTTTTCTGCAGATCCTTAATCCCCCAATTCCCATCTCTGCAGCTCTCACAAATTCTAACATCACATCGGCACTGTCTCGACATGGCTGTCACTTTGGCTTAGCCAAATCTTCACTTCTGATTAGAACTGGTCACCGTTCTTTATTCCCCGACCAACGTGATCGTCACTGGGACAAGGCGAGAAGGGGCCAGACACAAGCAATGCAAAAGGCAGCTGGCAGGAGGCACCGCAGTGGTGGGGCCTGCAGCCCTGACCCGCCTCTCTGGGGTGCATTTCAGAGTCTGGGCTGAGGAGGCCTGGGGGAGGGCGGGTAAAGAACACAAGAGGGATGAGTCAGAAGACCCCCGCTTGAGTGACTGGACCACAGCTGGTCGCACTGTCCGTGCTAATTACTAAGTGAGTGATTAGGGCAAGTTGCTTAAACAGTCTGTGATTCAGTTTCCTCATTTACAGAATGAAAAGAGTAATGCCTACCTCACGGGGTTAAAATCACAAAAAAACACCCTCCGGCATTTCTAAACTGAAAAGTGCTACAAAATGCTAATCGCGGTGATTACCCCAACTCTATCTCATCGGTCGTTCTTCCTGTCATCGGTAAAACAAGCGAGTTGGATTTTACCAGACATTTTCAAATTCTCTTTCAACAACCAGCACTGGCTTGTAAACGAACAGTTAGATAATCTTAACTCATAGAAGAGGAGATTTGAAAACGTCCTCCAAATACAGGTAAATATGTATCTATTTATTCTCATGTCCACACACATGGCGATATATCACATGAACTATATGCCAGTTTTCAAAGCAACCACAGATTAAATCTTAACTATGACTTTACATGAGTTTCAAGTTATTTTCAGATGCTACACCAACAGTGGTATTCAATGCTGTTCCTGTGCATAATGCCAAATGAATTACTTCCTGTGAGATTTATAGAAACTATTTGGAGCTAGATATGAACTTCACAAGAAATGCATCGAACAGAAGAAAATGGAAGAAGACCTGACTAGCTGTTGGCCGTTTTTGGGGATCCCACTGAAGCATGTCTCTCAGGAGCTGAATCGCTTCGCTGCTAGCATTTGGGATTAGAGTCTTTAAGTTATTGGGCACGCACTGCGGCCAGCGGAAGTTCATCGCACTCGAAAGTTGGTAGCCTTCCGGCCAGTCGGTCTGAAAGAAGGAAAACACAGAAAACCTTGCTCAGCCAACTCGCAGGGACAGGAGTTTGTGAGCCAGCTTGTGTGCCCACAACAGAAAGGAAATCACGTCATCACCAGGCCCACACCCACCGCATGGCACTGTGTGCCACGCCTGACACACAGGAGGGTGCTCAGGGAGAGGCCAGGAAGTACATGAAGTCGGGGAAGGAGAGGGAGGGACGCGGCTTTGCCACCAACTTGTTTGATAACCTCACCACAGGATAGTTCCTCTCTCGGATTTGAGGGCGGAACCAAATTACTGTTTTCCCAATTGTGTCCCATAAGACAGAGGTTTTGGAAACCACTAGTGAGACAGATATTTGGGGGTGGGGGGAATAAAACAAATCATTTTGTCCTCAATTAAATAAATTTGTCAAAACCTACATATCTCCATCTTGATGATTCAAAATACACGTGCTGAGAAGCCCAGCAGTAAAGAAAGCCGTCCCACACCCTCTCGAGCTCTCCACTCTTCCACCCACCTCGCCTGAAAGGACCAAGCCAGCCACGTTTGCTAACCTGACACCATTTGCCTAGCAGGCCTGCGACCTTGTTAAATGTGACTGCCATTTTACTCTTCTGAGCTTGTCCCCAGGCCTGGAAATTACTGGAAGCAAGAACAGAACTAACCGGTCCCAACAGCCACAGGCAGAAGATAACATGGGAACAAACTGCAGACTCCAGGTACAGCGTCCCAACAGCCCAGGAGCCACCCCCCACCCTTTTTTAATCCAGTCAAAGCTCAAAGCCCCCACCCCTCAAGGCCGGTGCAACTCTCCACGCCGTGTCCCTCTCTTTTCTTGGAGAGTGAATGGAAATTTTACTCTCTGTACTTTCCTCTCTTTGTGAATTCTTTCACAGCCCATGTCACCGACCACCTTAACAATACCTATGGCACTAAATATGGGAGTGAAGGACAGGGAAAAAATGAACAAATAATCTTTCAGTTTCCTTCTAGTTCCAACACTCCACTATTTTACAAGACACATTCTGGTATAGTTGCTTTTTCTTTTAAGGCAAAGGGAAAGTGGCATTATGTATTGCTTACAACATTTAGTTACTGCGTGCCCACTACAGGTGTAGTGTTGGGTATCCAAAAGTAATCTGATGTCAATCCTTCCCTTACGGACAGCACTGTCCAAAGGAGAAAATAAGATGTTTATTTAAAAACAATAATACAGAACAAAGAGTAACAAAGGTCACAAGAGAGGAACAGATACAGTCATCCCGAAGAGGGAGAGAGTCCAGCAGGAGACTGGAAATCTTGAAGGAGTGCCATTAGTGACTCATTCAAATGACTTAATAATTATTTTTGAGGGACTGGTTTGTAACAGCAATGATGATAGGACCTGGGAAAAGAAACACAAATACACACAAGACAAATCCTTGCCCTGAATGAGTGAATCGGGAAACAGATAGGTATGCAGATAATTATATTAACAACCCAGATCACACGGGAGGTGGGGCAGAGACTGGAGGAACAGTGAAGGGAAAGGTTACTGTGGGGCCTTGGAAGAAGAGCGTGCTGGAGCCCGGGAGAGACCTTCACCTGGGCGGGGCGCCTATGTGCCGAGCACTGCAGTGGGAAGATTCCAGGGCACTTAAGGGGCAGGGGGTACAGGTACGGGGGTACAGGTGTGAAATGAGGGACAAGGGATGGTATTTAAGGGGGCTGGGTGATGGGGAGCCAGCAAATATTTTTAGGAGGGGGTAGAGTACCAGAGCTGCTCTTTAAGAAGGTAAACTGGTTGTAGACTGAAGGATAAGTCAGAGGGAAAAGACTTGAAGGCAGAAAGAGTGAGGCCCCAGACAGGGAGGGCAAGCACAGCCCAGTCCGTGCTGGCGGTGGTGCACTGCAGGGATGAGAGCCGCGTGAGGGATACTGTGCAGGGATACCCAGCAAGATTTAAGGACCCAATGCTTGGGTAAGGGGAAGAGGAACGGGGGACAGACAGATGGTCAAAGGGAAACGCAGTGGGGCTCTGGGATGAGGATGGGACCGCAGACAGAAACGGAGAATGAAAGAAGGAAGCTGGCTGTGGATAAACAAAAAGAGGTCTGGGGCACCTTGAACCTGTACAACGATGTGTGTCAACTACGTCTCAGCACAACTGAAAGGAAAAACACATATGCAATGATGATGGAAAACAATAAAACGCATAAATAACTAATTTAGAAACATAAAAAGTACCGAAAATATAGAACACAACGTGTAAGGTCAGAAGCACATAAAACATTCCAATGTGTCTGTGTTCTCTGGAAGAAGTTTTTGAAAAAGGCACACTGTGTCAGACGTGTTGAGTCAAGGGGATGGTGAGGTGTCAGGAGGGCACCGCAGAGTTGTACGTGTGTGAATGGAGCTGCCAAGGACAGAGGTGCAGGCTGCAGGTTACAGGTAGGAGACTTCTGAATAGCTCACACGTGCTACAGCCATGAGAATAGAGAATGTCGGCAAGGGAGGGGAGGTGCCAGAGAGAAAAAGCAGAGGGAGCCGAGACAAAGTCTTCCATGGAGAGCAGGAGGAGGGAGTGAGGCGGCCGTGTCTGAGAACGTGGGCAGGGGAGGGTCATGGAGGTCTCGAGGGCGATTCTAGGATGGCAGGTGATCCCGGTGCCAGCACTACACAGGGTGGAGGCCAGGGGGCACGGGGAGCTGGCTCTGGCCCACAAGCCTTTGTTTCATGTCATTACCTTTTTCGGAGTCCCCAGTACTTGGCAAATTTTGAAGATCGTGTCGATTTCACTGGCTCCAGGGAAGAGTGGCCTGAGGGTGTACACTTCGGCCATGATGCAGCCCACGGCCCAGATGTCGATGGGGGAGCTGTAGTTGGTGGACCTCAGGAGCACTTCTGGGGCCCTGTACCTGGAGGCACAAAGGCGACCTGCCTGTTATTGCTCCCACTGGCCAGAAGTAAATTAAACAGTCAACAATTCTCAGTGACAGAGTTTATATATTTCCATTTTCTGTCTAGTTCAGAATGGCACATGCACGCAGGAGCACGCCAACCGCGGGGGCTGCCGACGTAAACAGGGCTTCTCTGGCTAACGGTAGTTTCTGTTGAGCGTGTCTCTACAGGACTCCTCTCTGCAGACACTTTGAGAAACACAGAGAGTGAGGATGAAAGCAAGGAAGAGTGTGAGAGAAGAGGAAAAGAGAGAGAGAGGGAACACAAAACCTGTTGTCTGCAGGCTACCTCTTGGTCATGGCCAACTGCTTACATCAAATCCTTAGGGTCTGAAAGTTTTAGTAACAGCAATAATCTAGTTATTCAGACAGGTCTTTGGAGGATCTTTGATACAACTGTTTTCGTCAAGGTCCACAAAATACTATTTATATTGTGGAAAGGCACACTGGACTTTTTTTGAAAATTATTTACAACACAAGCTTTTAAACCCCGCATGACGCCAACACACCTACAAATGTGTGTTTTGAACTGCACCATTTCTTAGTGAAAAGTTAATGTTTGTGACATTAATATTATCCTCAGCACAGTGAAATCGTTTTGAAGAAATGTGATTAAATTATTTTGAGGAAAATGGTATTCACCATCTGGTAGACACATAATCTGTGTAGGGAGGTCTTGATCGGATTTCTCGGGCCAATCCAAAGTCTGCGATTTTCACAAGTTCTGGTCCCATGCAGAGGAGGTTCTCAGGCTTTAGGTCCCGATGGAAGAAGCCTGGAGAGACAGTGGAGAAGGAATCCATAGGCAAGCTTGCTTTTGTCTGCCTTACTGTTTGCAGCTGTACTGCCCTTGTCCTAAAAGCTCTAATTTGCAAAGTAGTCTGGCATGACACTGAAGCCTCTATACATTCATCCCACTGATAATGTAGAGTCCTCTGGATCTCTCAAAGGACTTCATTCATTTCCCTTTGATGAATTCAAAATGTAAAATTATTCCAAAGTTGACCTTCATAATTTTTTTGGCCAAGAGAGAAAACTTCTTTCAAAATATCAAAATACAGTTATGGGCTGAGATAACTTTGCAAAAAGAAATTGTCATCCAGGGAAAAAAAATATTTCAAAAGAAAAGTCTTATGGGTACTGAGAGTTTATACCACAGCAGAAACACAATTACGATTTTTGTTCAAGAGACAAGGGATTTGTGAGTATGACTTACTCATAGCTGAGATTCTGGTTATGTGTTGCAACAGATGTTTCAATGTTAAATACTACTTGCCTAACGAAGAAGGAAAGGACAGCTGCAGCTCACATCATGACAGGCAAAGGTAACTCATCACAAGGGAAGCAGGTCTCAGCTACGGCAAAGCTCTGGGCTGCATGCAGGAGCTACCCGACCTGCCAGCCTTCGGGTGCACTCAGACAGCCACTGAGGAGCGGTATGTGCCTCTGAAAACCCAGAGCCCTCCCCTCGCAGACAGCCTCACTGACATACATGTTGTTGTATGTGACTCTAAGCTCAACGGAACACCCAAACTGGAAATTCAACCCCGTTTATTAATGCTGCTAAATGGTGTTATTTGTCATGTGCTGTCATTACCAAGGTTGTGAAAGCTGGGTCCTAACTAGCACATTATGGGAGAAACTCATGGCCCTCCCTGAAGATCTTCACTATTGCTCAACCACCTTTGTGAGGGTAATGCCCCTACCCCCGCGTCTAATGTGCCTTCTCCATCCTTTCCTAGGCCTGTGTGTCTAATGACAGCACTGATGTCACTGCCATCCCCACAGCAACTTGTCCCAAACCATCTCTCCTTGAACCTTTGATAAGATGCCCAGACACCTTGTAGTAAGGCTGGATTCACCTCTCCCCAGACAGTCATGGAACTGCCCCATTTTTCATCGAAATACCTGCCATCTGTCCTGTGTGCCCTTTCTCACTGCCCCTGCCAAGCCCTTCTCAGGCCACCGTTCCCTGTGCTGCCACTTCCGAGCAGGCCTTCCTCGCTCCCGCCTGTCTGGATTCTCACACTCGTGACTATTTAAACTGTCTTTCCCTTGTCGATGTCCCACCCACAAACACACACAGAAACCTTCCATGGCTCCTTTTTAAATTACTTCACAAGGCTGAACTCCTTTCGGTCTATCTAAAGACATAAGTTTATTTTCCAATACTTACCACCATGTGTAAAGTGTGTCCTGATCAGGGTCACTGCATGGATCCCCTTTAACAATGTGGCCCCTTTGCACTTTGTCTACATCGATCCCAACTTTGTCATCCAGACTTTGCTTTGTTCTTTACCCTGCCATTGTACCGGTGTGCTATGGAATGGCCTCCCGCACACCAATTCCTTAAGTATTCTAATCAAATTAAGAGTAGATTAAACCTAAATTACAGGAAGAACCAAACTGGAGGCTGTCAACTCAATAAACTCAAATAATAATTCAGAATTAGTCAAAAATGGCCTTGAAAATAAAAGCAAGAATTTCTGCTGTGGGGAAATTTGGACGGCCTATTCTCAGCCCAATTAAACAAAGACAATCAACGCCCACCAGAGCGGGCAAGGTCTGTTCTAAGACTTGGTGCAACTGAGTCACTGTGTTTGGACCTTCTGTTCTTCAGAGCGCCACGCAGCTGCCAGGAGGCCTGACCACATGCTCACTGTGTCTTGGACACAACTTAAGAATGTGAAGATGCACAAGCAGTTATTAGAGAGTATCCTTTGTCAATGCACCCAGGAAGACTCCCATGGCCCCTTAAAATATATGAACCACGAGAGCATGGTCTCTCTTTCTAAAAACTCAGAGCATTAGAAACACCCCAATGAGAAATGAAATGGTGGACATTGTTTTCTCACTGAACAGATGGGAGAAGTGAGTCATGGTGGGCGGGTGAATTATTCACAATCCTACCAAGAAATGTGTCACAGCTGTTCTACTAGGGAGCTCTGCTCTGTCCCCCTCAACGCACATAGCTAAACCTTGACTTGTGGTTCTGGTCCTCTCAAGTCCAGATTAATGCTGTTTCTCCTCTTAGATTCCACTTTTCTCCTTTCATCGGGCTAATATTACTTCCAAACTTATGCCAACCATCCGTAACACCCACCTCAACAAACTCGCATCTTCTCCTGTTCTGTTCATCCCATCACATCGACTTGTACTCAGATACAAGTGTTCTTTTTTAAAATTATATTTTACTGATTATGCTATTACAGTTGTCCTGATTTTTTCCTCTTTGCCCCCCTGCACCCAGTACCTTCCAGTCCCTCAGGCAATCCCCCCACCATTGTTCATGTCCATGGGTCATGCATATAAGTTCTTTGGCTGCTCCATTCCCTGTACTGTACTTCACATCCCCAAGGCCATTATGTAACTGCCTATTTGTACTTCTTAATCCCCTCACCTCTTCACCCATTCCCCCACAACCGCCTCCCATCTGGCAACCATGAAAACATTCTCTGTATCCATGACTCTGTCTTTGTTTTTCTTGTTTGCTTAGTTTGTTTTTTAGATTCAACTGTTGATAGATATGTATTTATTGCCATTTTATTGTTCATAGTTTTTATTTTCTTTTTTTTAGACAAGTCCCTTTAACATTTCATATAATAATGGTTTGGTGATGATGAATTCCTTTAGTTTTTGTCTGGGAAGCTCTTTATCTGCCCTTCGATCCTAAATATCTTTGCTGGGCAACGCAATCTTGGCTGTAGGCCCTTGCTTTTCGTGACTTTGAATATTTCTTGCTAGGCCCTTCTAGTCTGCAAAGTTCTTTTGAGAAATCAGGTGTGCCCTTCGAGGGGTGGGGTACACCCTCCTCTTGTAGTTGATACTTTACTGCTGTTGGCAGGTCAGTGGGAGAGATTAAAACCCAGGCCAGTCAGGTGCCAGGACTGGTTCTCAGCACTGAACACCAGCTTCCACCCTCTGTGGAGGACCAGCTGTGCAGGGGCAGGGTGGTGGTGCTCCGATGTGGTCTGTAGCTGTCCACTGGGTGCACAGGCTCTAGGGTTTTCTGGGTAGCGCTGGCCAAAGTCAGCCCCCACCTCTGTTTTGCCCAGAGCCACCCTGCCTGAGCTATTAAGCAATCTGAGATGGCTGCTACTTGTGCTGGACTTGGAGATTCCCAGGCAAAGCCAAGCTGTGAATCTAGGCTGGTTATTGCTAGTGCCGGGCCTGGGGCTCACTGAGGCTGGCTGTTGTTTGATAGGATTTAGGAAGTTGTGAAGTCAGCCAAGACTAATCATTCACCTGGAAGAGCAGTTTGGGTAGGCCCATAATTGGGTGGGATGGGGTCTCTGGGGATCTCCAGGGCCCGGCAAACAGTGTTAGCCAGGTTGATCGAGATATGGCACCCACCTGCCAGCTCTGTGGCTCTGTGGAGGGAGGGTTTGAAAAGGGACAATGACTTCTGCCTGCCTTTCTGTCTGGGCAGAAGCTACCCTCCAGCTCTCATCTGGATGCCAGACACTTCAGTTCCTCCTGTATGCCACTATTGTCTTGCAAGCTGCGACTCTGGTGCTGGAGCTCAGAGGGGGTGAGTCTGAGGAGGTGAGTCCATGTGTAGGTTCTTTAAGGGGAACTGCTTGGGTCTCCAGAAGTTTCTTCCACCGACTCTATCCCTGCTGGTTGGTGCAGCCATAACTTACTAGGACTTATCTTTCTGGCACTGGAGCCCTGGGCTAGAAGCCCTGGTGTGGGGCTGCGACTCCTCATTCCCAAAATGTCCCTTTTGAAATTTTACCCTCCACACGTGGATGTGGGACCAGCCCGTTCCCTGTCTCTGTCCCTGCTACCAGTCTGGATTCATGTGGTTTCTCTAATTCTGTAGTTGTCAGACTTCCATCCAACTCAATTTCTGACTGTTCTGACTGATGGTTGTTCTCTATTTTAGTTGTAATTTAGATGTGGTTGTGTGAGGAGGTGAGCTGTGTTGACCTGTGCTGCCGTCTTGACTGAGAGTCACCAGCATTCTTGCACTCCAGACCTTGTCCTTGCTTCCACCCTGGGTCGTGCTCCCATAAACACAGACCATCTCCTCCCATCAGTCAAACCTTATCCTTTCCCTCACTGCTCACTCGTCTTTAATTCTACTTCCATAGAGGACACGTGCACTAATGAAATAAGGAGAATGAAGATTCTGATTCCCCGTATGTCCCTTGAAGCAGCTTTCTTCTCTATGGATCATACTTCAGGCCCCAAATAAATAATCAGAGGGAAAATGGCCAGGAAAAAAAATTAACTGCAAACAGACTCTTAAAATTGGCTGGTGAAAACTGCATCTGTCAGTTGACATATGTTGTCTGTTACAACGTATAAGCCTTTCTAACTAGGAACATTCATGAGTGTATGTCTGTAGGATGTAGCCCTCTGTTCTGTTCATTACTGAATAACTGCAACAGCTACTATTGGTCTCATGACCATAAGCTCTATTCCTTGATTATTAAAAATATAAGTGTCATGCACACTTACTTTTCATCACTATTTTAACAAAACATTACTATTTCCATATGAGAGGCAATACTGTATAGTGGTTAAGTGTACAGACCAGTCAGATTGGCAAATTTCAAACCCCGATTCTGTTCACTGGCTAGCAAATCACTTCACCTCTACCTCACTTCCCCCATCTGTAAAATGGGGAAATAAAGGCATCTGTCTCATGGGGTTGTTATGCAGGATTCAATGTGTGAATATCTGTAAAGCTTTTAGAGCAGCACTTAACACATCGGCACCTTGCAAGAGCTTGCTGTTATTAATTGTATGAATCCTTTCATTTTTCTCTTCCCAACAACCTGGTAAAGTGGAGAGGCAGACACAGCTCCACTTTTGCAGATAAGAGTCAAGGCTCACGAGGCTAGTGATGTGCTCCATGACCTGTGAGGAGGTGGTGCTAGCTCTGAACTGACTCCTGGCTAGGTCCATGTTCTGCTGATGTGTGCCCTGGGCTTGTAACAAGAGTCCACTTCTTCCTCTGCACTTCCGACTCACAATGCAAACCTGTATAGTTGGGTTACTCAGAGATCACACAACAGCAAAGTGCTATTAAGATAAGAACTTTCCTGTTCAAAAGTGTCTGGCTTTCATAATTCAGGAACAGCCCTTCAATTTAATTTCAGGGTACCCCATGCCAGCTGAATAACAAAGGGATTTCCTCTTTCATCCTGGCAGAAAATGTGTTGTGCTTACTTTTCATTAAGAACCCTGGGGCAAGGGAACCATCAGCCATAGAGAAGGCTTTTTCCCCTCTGCCACATTCTGTTCCTGATGAACCTGATGCGAATATATGGAATTAACCAGAGAATACTTAAACACTATGGATTTATGTATCATACCTTTCTGCGATGGAAGTTATAATTTCACAGATATTACTGACTTTAAGCCTACACAATGTTTTTATAAAGAAGGCACAGGGACAGCCCCACACAGAAAGGCCAAGGGTTGACTCAAGGTCATGCGCAGGAAGGCAGTGGTAAAATCCAGAAGAAGAGAACCACTTCCTGGGGCAAAACATTGTTCTCCAAACAGCCGAATGCATTTCTGATAGCCGGCATGGATAAGTGAGACCTGAATATTTGTAAGCGTGGGTTAAGGATGAAACACAGTGTGCATTAATTATTTAATTCCTGCAAAGTACATATGCTTTGGCATTGCTCAGTCAGCCCCAGGCAGAACTGTGCTTTCATTCCCTGTGCGGGGAAAGTGCTCAGTGACATGAACTACGGCCATAGCAACTACCTGCAGCGCTGCTCTCCCCTCTCAGAGGAGTGTCCTCCCTGGGGACAGAATGTGCCTCCTCACAGTGAGAGTGAGCTAACAGAAAAGAGCCTGAAAATCACCAGAGAGATCTGTGAAGTGCTTTAGGTTATTATTATTGTTATTATTATTATTATTTTACCATTACTGGAGGAAAGAAATAGTATGGAGTTACATGTGTGGTTAACCAAAGTCAATACTATACAAATACCATTAAAAAGTTTCCAAAAGTCATTCATCAATGAAAACGAGGTAAGACCTGTAAAATTAATATCAACCTACAATTATCATCACTATTTTCTTAACCTCTTACTCTCTTGTTCGCTCTGAGGACAGGTTTTTCCAGTAAAGCATGGTTAATGGGCACAAGTATCTGAGCTAATCTCTGCGCTACCACTTCACTACAGTGGGGCCTTCGAGAGCACTTTAAACCTCTCTAAACCTCCTTGGAAGAAAAAGATACCACCTTTCCTTTCTACCTGAGAACTTGGCATGGAAATAAAGTAACAGATCAAATGTTATTAAGTTACAACTAGAACTGGATACTTAACAGCTGGGGTTATAGAAGTACAGATGGTCTGACCTCCTCAATAAACTGAGCTTCCGATATACAATCCGAGTGTCTAAGGCACATATGGGAAACTAACAGTGCAGAGCTCCAAAGGGCTGTTTTGACACAGTAGTTTATGGAAGCTAAATTATTGGATATAAATATATATATTGTGTGTGCATACATACATGTGCATTCGTGTGTGTATGGGGGAGGAGTCTATATGTGGATACATGTACATGAGGGTTTGTGTGCATGGAGATGCATATGCACATGTATGAGGGCGCATGTGTGTATTTGTTAGATGGGTTAGGTAGAGACCTGGATAAAAGGCTACATGTTCTTTCTGGCAACAAATACCTGAGTCTCATAAAAGCAGCAAAAAACAAAAGAAGGGAAAGTCAAAGAATGTTAACTTTGTTTTACGTCTCCCGCTCAGTTTGTAGCACTGAGCAAAATAGCCCAAGCAACTGAGATGCTGTGACTGGTCCCAAATGAAAACATTCTGGTTGACCTTCCCCTTTTGAGAATCTCTTCGATTTCTTGTCATTTCTTTTTCCTGGGCTCTTAAATCTAGCAAGTGACTCTTCTCCCCCTGTTTGTCCCTGATGTCTTACTGTAAGTTTTTTGTGTTTTGCAAGTTCGCACCATCCCTTGTGAATTCTGGTGACTATGGGCTGCAGTGCTGGCTCGATCGAGCTCAGCAGAAGCGGACATATCTCTACTGAAAACTCTGTCCTAGAATCGGTTTACACTTTGACTCAGTCTTGCAATTACTCACTGACTACTCAGCATGTGCCTGAAGCTGACAAGAACTTGCACTGATAGCTTCTGTCTGCTGTTTGCGTTGCATTTAGTCTCTAACTGTGAGAGGCCACTTGGGGGCTGAAGAACAGGCTGGGAGCCACCCCAGATGGACCATGCCACATGCTGTGGCAGAACGTCTTTTCTACTCACTCCCAATTTGTGTCAAATCTGAACTGACTGTATGATCAAAGTGTTTCCACCCAGCTTCCTTTCTGGGTAATGAAACCCATTGTTGGCGTAGTATTTGCAATGGCAGCGATATCCTTAGATTGGGAGGGAGTGAATGGTTTCTGCCTGTGCAAGATCAGCCACTTTGCCCACCTGTCTATATATTAAAGTGACTACAAATCACCTCCTGAGTGGCCTCCTGACTCTGCTGATGAACATGTCCCTCCCACGGCTATGTTCACCAGAAGGTATCCATCCAACCCCAGGTGGGTCTGCGTGTAGTTAGTAACAAAGACTAGTAATGTCCCAGACACCTGCTGGAAAATATAACCTCAAACTCATTGCTAATCAGTATCTTTCAAAAGCTCAGCTAAGAAGAGCAACAGTGTTAGAGGACTTCCTGAAGGGTATGTGGCCATTCGTTCCACTAGATCAGTGATTTTCAACCAGTGTGCTGCAAGAATTTTTAAAGCATGCTATACCCGACTATTTAGTCAGGGGCACTGACCTTCTTTCTCTTAGATTGTCAGATTGTCAAATACAAAAATGACAACAGCCAACACAACAATAGCCGTCTGGTGTAAATAAATCAAAATTATAGGTATTTTTTGTTAGATCAGGAAAAGACATGTTTTCTGGTGTAGTTTATGTGTGCCATGAGATGGAAATGTTGAAAACGGCTGCTCTAGGTACTCTAAATCTTTCCTTGGATCAGCCGGAGCATCCCTAGAGTGAATTACACAGGGCCTCAGCAGAACTGTTTTCTCTGATCAGGTGATATAATTGTCCTATATTGAGGGACATGACATGAAACTTCCCTGTGTAACCCATCACTGTATTTACCATGAAGTCCCCTCAACAAGGACTCACATAAGAGAACCTCTTTTGTCTCGGTACCAAGAATAGTTCTGCTTCTCTTGGGCAACTGGACTGTTTTTACTTCGGGGAAACTACGTAGCTTGTAATTGGTCATGTTTCACATCTTGCGTTATCAGAAAGCAAGCTCAGCATCAAATCCGTAGCCTGCTTCTTCCTCTTAAATACAACACGTCGATATGCGTTTGGTGGATCAACCCTACCCCTGGCTACATCTATAACTTGTTTTGCCTGTGCCCTTTCCTTTCTTTTTTAATTTTTAATCATTTTATTTTCTTGTGTTAGACTATTTTTTGAACCCTTTTGAGTGAACTGATACATAAATACATGAGGAAAATGAGAAGCTACAGTAAATCCATGTTAGTTACTGGGTTAAACATAGTATGTGAAACTTCTCTAAATCCTAATCTTAGGTTTCTTATTAATACACCAGTTAATCACCAGGAATAATTTTAGATCTATAACTAACAAGCTTAATGCTAAAGCCTAAAGAATAAGAATACACAGACATGATACATAATGAGGAACATTCAGAGATCCAGTCATGGAAGATAACACATTCCGAAATTCGCTGTCAGCCTCTCAATTCTTTAACCTGTACTGGGAATCACTTACAAAAGACATTGACACTTCCTGTATCTACCTGATGACAGCATTTCACTGTATCCAAAAGAACAATAATCCAAACCACCTACCGTGTTTGTGAATAAATGCAAGTCCTTGCAATATCTGATACATGATGTTCCTTATAGCAGACTCAGGAAACAACTTCTTTCTGTACGGAGCAGAGAAAAAAAGTTACAAATCTAGACTTACAAATGAAAATGGGATTCGTTTTGGTTATATAGTTAGAACTTATGAAAACATTAGCCTACATGCTAATATGAGCAGACCCTTTGATAATAAAGAACAAAGAGAAACAACCATATGTCCATACAAGAAAGCTATCTTATAGATCCCAAATCTATTGAGTTATGTTAGAAAGAAGCAACGATGGAATATTTTTTAGTAAACCTCCTCAATAAAATTCCCTCCACTGTAGCATATAAAAATTTCCTCTCTCCACAATAGAAGCTAAAACTTAATAGGGAACACTTGAGGCTTTCTGACGTGTGGTAGGCAGTAACATTTTCCCTCGGGGGACAAACCATGCAGCATCCCCGCCATTATGGACAATGAGGACATTACTTGTTCCCTGAAATCACTCAGGGATGCTGTGAATGGCTTCCATTTGCCACCAAGAAAATGTGTCCAAGAGGTTCTACATCGTTCACTTTTAAAGTTCGTAACTGCCATAGCAGCGACGTTTTTTATTGGTCTTCTCTACCCAGCACGCAGGCCCTGAGCACTGTGGCAAGAAAGGAACGGAAATAAACCAGAAGTTTTCGATGGAGGTCTCGAAATGAATGAAGCTATCACACCCCCAACTTGTGATTGCTCTGCCCACATGTCCTTGTGGGAAGAGAGAACTGCAGAACATCTGTTAAATATTTTCTTTGGGAGAATAACCCACAAAAACATGAAAACAGCTTCACTGAAACTACCTTCTATGAAGCTATCATAAGGCATCTAAAAGTAGGGACGTGGGGTTGGGCCCCTTACCTAATGAGCGGCTTTAAACAGCAAAGCCTAAGGAACATGACTGAAAAAATAAAAGCAGAAAGAAAACATGTCCACTTGGCAATATTCAGCTCTAAGATCATGAAAACCAAACCATACCTTTCTTTAATGAGCTGGTAAAGATTTTCCTTCATGTACTCAAAGATAAAATAAAGATGATCATTTTCCCTGATAACTTCTTTTAATTTTACTATATTGGCATGGTTGAGTTTCTTTAAAGACTAAAAAGCAAGGAAGAAAAACAAAAAATTAGAGAAAAAAACCTATTGTTGAAAAAGAAAAGTACCCCATGTATGTACACTTAGGAAGAAACACCTAATTCTAAAACCACAGAAATACCACAATTCATATTTTAACAATAATTTAATAAATGGTATTTCTATGAAATCAATAGTAACTTTACAAGGGAAAACTCTCTTGATTAACTGACTGGAAGGTAAATTTGACCTTAACCAGTATTTCTGGCTGCCATCAGCACCGGGCAATGGGCCAGGGCTACCTTTGGTGCATTCCATCCAGATAACAGAATTCCCATCTGGGAGGTGGAGGCAGAAATCAGTCGGCAGGTGAGGCTTTGCTTGCTCTAGTACAGGCACACCTCATTTTACTGCACTTCACTGTACTGAGCTCCACAGATGTGGTGTTTTTTATAAATTGAAGGCAAGACCCTCTACCAGCAAAAAGATTACAATTTGCTTCATTGCTGTGCCCTGGAAATGAACCCACCATATCTCGGCGGTATGCCAATATTGGAAAAGGCAGCTACTTTGGGACAAAATCACCAGTTAACAGTCTACAGACATTATGAGCAAGAAATTGTTCGAAGAGAAGCCAATAGCCTGATTCCGTCAACTTCCATCTGCCTCACGAGCGTCCATGAGACACACAACACTCCTTATGACGTGGGCTCTGAAGGAAGGGAAATGGAAATCTCATTGGAAAGACCCTGAAGTGATATGGGAGAAATATCTCTGCTTCCAAGAATAGCAAAGGCAATAAAAGTCAGGCACGAGGAACAAGAGGGTGACTCAGAAAATGACGCATGACCTTAGTGTTCAGCCTTGCATATATGCAGCTGTCCACTTGCAGGGACATACACGTGAGGGCATGCAGCCGCATGTAAACTATTTTTTGCTTGTCTCATCAGTTCTGTCGATGGGGAGCAGCGGTCCTGTTCGTGGACAACATCCAGAGATACCCGACCACTGGTTTGCTCACTAGCTGATTAGAATTTGATAGACTGGCTCCTTCCAGGAAGTCTCAGAGGGTCACTCTGGCCAGTGGGACGAGACCTCTAATTCGAAAAGCCTCTTCCTCACAGAGAAGTGAGTCCAATAATACTATTGTAAAGCCCTCTTTATCTTTGAATTTCCTTAAAAGAACATCCCTTTTATAAAGCAAACACAATGTCTGAAGATGAAAATGTTAGCATTACTATCCAACTCTGGAAGGACGCTCAGTAATAAGGTGGTACCCCAGGGGTCAGAGCTTGGGAATGTGTAATATGATCAAGTTGTTTCAAGCAACTGGGAAGAGAGAAGACTGTGACCAGTGAATGAGAATAAAGTAAGACTTTTCTGGAGTCTCTTCCCTGAAAGACAAGCTCCCGCCAACATGCTTCTCCTGCAGGGAATTCTCAGCTGCTTTGGCCAAATGGACAGATCCTTCTAGAATGACCCAGCCAGGCTGATTACTTCTTTGAGCTGGTTGCATTTCTGGTTCTCCACGGGTAACAAAAACAAATATTGCTTAACCTGTAAGTAGTGCTCACTGGGCGCGCACGGGCTGTGGCCATCTCTTCTGCCTGTTTGCTTAAACTGCATCCCGAGCAATGGCTGAGATGTCCAGTGGATGAGCAGCAAGTTTGTTCCGAGGAAAATGAAGTTTTAAAAGTTTCCCAGAAGGGAACTCTGGGCAAGGAGTAGGACACCTTCTGCCGCTAGCCTGAAGTGTGGTCTGGCACGGGTTACTGGCCTGAGTCTGAGTGGCTCTCAGCTCTTGTTTCTAAGGGAGGCTCGTGAGCAAGTTAAAGTCTGTATGGCTTTAATATAAAAAGAATTAATTTTGTGTGGAGGACTTCCTGTGACTCATCTTACAGAGATGTATTTCCAGGAAGAAGGCTTCTTATTTTGGCTCAGGAGAGGTTTACAAAGGCGAGGAAGAGGCAGGACCGCTGTATCAGCGCAGGGAAGAGGAAGTGGCAAATGAAACCTGGGGCAGCAGTCTGAATAGGGACTTTCTCCCGGCGCATGCAAGTTCTTAACTATTAACAAAAGTACAGTAAGTACTTGCTTACCATCATCGATAGGTTCTTGGAACTGCAGTGAAGCAATGGATAATGAAACCAATTTTATTACAGGGTAATTGATATAAACACAAGTTACGTTCTTATGGCATCTCATCAATGCTATAACAAAAGGACGTGGGACACAAGGACATTATTTGAGGACCTGTTGTATGATGTACCGAGCCCCAGGGATACCCTGGGCATAAGACACAGTGCCCACCCTTCAGAGGCAAACAACCCAGTTTAGAAGAGAGGACACAATACATGTAGCAAAATAAAGATGATCATATTAAGAGTGAAAGAAATGACAGAGACAAGGAACATCAGAGATGTTTCAAGAAGGAGTGATTATTAAACCCTGAGTAGTCAGTGAGTATCGTTAAGAAACAGCAACACCTAGACAACTCAGTGGGAGGGAAAGGGCGTGTCAGGAGGGGAGCTCTCACAGGTAAGGGCGTGGGAGCGGAGCAGTACTGTCTATGGCTGAGGAACAAGAATCGCCCCCGTTAGGGTCTAAAGGAAGACCATCTGGAAGACTGACTGGAGAAGCGGGCAGGGAAGACACTCTCTGGATGCCTGGTGGACACCCACCGAAGCCTTCAGACAAACCTGGGTTCAAAACCAAACTGCATGGCTTAAAGCTGTTTACCTCAAGCAAGTTACTGAGTCTGGGCCTCAGCTGCTCTCAGGAGCGAACTCAAGATACTAAAGCCTTCCACATCAGGTAGTTTCGGGGATGAAATAAGACAGTGTGTACAGAGCCCCTAAGGCGCTTCCTGGCCCACGAGAGCCTCTCAGTAAATGGCAGACAGTGTACGAGCAGCTGGACATCCTGGAGGCCATTCTGGCAGCAGCACACAGGACGGAGGAGGTGCGAGCAAAGTAGGACCGCACAGGCCCCCACAGGGAGCTGGGGTTTCTGGGTAATGGTAATTGACAGAAAGGGAAAACAGGAGTGTTGAGGGATGCAGACATTCTAGAAAATTCAGGTACTGATATCCACTAAGCAGTTGGACATAGAGGCCTGAAGCAGAGGGAGGAAAACTTTTCTCCAAAAGGACAGAGGGTAAATACTTTAGGCTTTCTAGGTCTGCTGCAACTACTCAACTTTGCCATTAGAGCACGAAATCAGCCATACACAATATGCAAACAAGTGGACGTGGTGGTGTTCCGACATAATTTTACTTACAAAACCAGAGTGTGGGCCATTTGTCAATCCCTGGTCTAATGCACACGATAAGAGATTTGATGAGACATCACTCAGGAGCAGAGTCAGAACAAAGGAAAAATTGCTAAGAACAGAATGGGAGAAATCACTGATATCTAAGGGATGGACCATAGAAGAACTGGTGAAAGGCAAGAAAAAGGTAGGACAGCGGAGCAAAAGTGGAGTCACACAGCCCTGGGAGAGGACAGAAAGGGGTGGTCAACAGCACCCGACACTGCAGGCAAGAAAGTGCCTGAGGAAACGGCCCTGGACTTGCTAACTGCTGACTTAAAGGGAGCAGTTTCCGTGGCGTTGCAGAAAGATGCCTGACTTGAGTCAGTGGAAAGACAGTGGTAGGTGGGCAATGACCGCAAAAGGGGTTGTTTGGAAGGTAAGGAAAGGGGTGGAAGCTCAAGGGGAGAGGGCACTGAGGCTGATTACAGAGAACGGCAGGCACATTTACAGATTGAAGAGAAGGAGCTAGTGGGAAGGAGGAGTCTAAAGAAATGGGGAGGTACCCCATAACCAAAAGGTGAGAGCCACCCAAGTGTCCATCAGTGGATGAATGGGTAAGCAAAATGTGCCACATCCATAGAGTGGAATATGATTCAGCCTTAAACAAGAAGGAAATGCTAACACACGCTACAACATAATGCTGGGAAATAAGCCACTCACAAAAAGATAATACAAGCACACCTCGGAGATACTGTGGGTTTGGTTCTAAACCACCTCAGTCAGCAAGTATCACAACAAAGTGAGTTGGAGGATTTCGGTCTTGCCTTCATTTGTACAAAATGCCACAGCTGTGAAGCACAATAAAACGAGGTCTGCCTGTACTGTGTGAGTTCACGTGTAGAATGGGGGTTGCCGGGGCGGGGGGAGGGGTCATGGGGAGTTACTGCTTAATGGGCACAGAGTTTCAGTTTTGCAAGAGGAAAAGACTTCCAGAGACAGATGGTGACTAAATGGCTGTAAAACAATAGGAATATACACTTAAAAATTGCTAAGATGGCAAATATTATCTAACTTGTATTTCATCACAATTTGAAAGAAAAAACATTAGTGGGAAACTATTGAAATCTGAATAAATCTGTGACTTACTTAATAGTAATTAATCAAGATTTAATATAAATGCATTCCCTAAAAGCATTAGTGTTATTATTTCCCCCCTTTCTTTTGCATCACTGAAACAATTCAAACAGAGTAACTATATCAACAATAAATCTAAGCATGTGTAATACTATTTTAGTGGACTATACGTAAATTATTCCCTACTGAATTAATAAATACCTTAACCTCTCGAAGATTCATGCATTCTTCCCAGGAATAAAACTTTCTTTTCATTCTAAAAGAGAAGAAACAAATAGCATGCTTACTCCCAGTCACAGGTTAAACTATTTTGAAAAAAATGTTTTATTCTGAACCTACTGAATAGTGCTTAAAATTGGTTTTGATTTCTATCAAATATTATACTATTCAAAACAGCATTCATTTCAAAATCTGGCAATGCAATCAATCCTGTATCCCCAAGTTTCCCAGCAGAGGTGGGGCAGGGCAGCACCACCAAAGAGGTCTGGCCTGCGCTCTTGCCCAGCCACTGATAGGCTAACCTTGCCCGTGAGGGAGTCCCTGCTTCTTGTTTCATTCAGACCAGAGCTGTCCAACAGACCTTTCTATTAGGCTGGAAATGTTTTGTCTGTCCAGTATGGTGACCACTAGACACGTGTGGCTTATGAGCACTTGGAATGTGGCTAGTGAAACACAGGAACTGAATTTTAATTAAATTTACATTTAAAGGCCACACACGGTTACTTGCCACCAAGGTAAACAACACAGTTCTAGGCAAGCCAGTTCCGGGGTTGGCAAGCTAGGTCCACTGGGCCAACTCCACTCCACCGTCTGTTTTTCTACAGCCCGTGAGCTAAGATGGCACTTATATTTTTAAATAGTTGGGATTAAAAAATCAATAGAAGAATAATATTTTGTGGCATGTGAAAATGATCTGAAATTCGGATGGCAGCTTCCACAAGTGACGTTCTGTTGGACCACAGCCACACTCATTCATTTGTGTGTGGTCTGTGACTGCTTTCACACGGCAACAGCAGAGCTGAGTTGCGATGGGGACCATATGGCCTGCAAAGCCTGAAATATTTACTGTCTGGCTCTTTACAGAACAAGTTTGCCAACCCTGGTATGGAGCCTGAGGTGAGGAAGAGAAGCCTGCGAGCTAAACCAGAAGCCCAGGTTCAAGGCTGTATCTTTCATCACATTTGAATCGCACTGTCTTGTTTGAATCTTACAGCTGCCCTGTGAAATAGGTGGGGTGGGTGAGGCAATGAGGAGACAGAGAGGTGACACCCTTTTCCCCAGATCTCACTGTTGGCTAATAACAGACAAATTTTCCTCTCTCCACATCACTCCACCACTCTGCCACTGATGTCACATTGTGTCCTGGTTGAGTGACCGATTCCTTTATTCATGCCCCAAATAATTACTTAGCCCCTCCTACGAGGCAGGGACTTTGTCAGGCACTGGGGATACAATGATGAGAGAGACATTCCTCATGGAACTGACATCGCAGCAGGAAGGCAGGTAATTAATCATTTTCTGTACTAAGTGCTATGAAGGAAAGGTACAGGGCATTGTGAGAGGGGGCCTCAAGGCGACCTAACCTTGTCTGGGGTAGCGGGAACACTCCCCTAGGGAAGTGATGTTTCAACCAAAACCTGATGGATGAGTAGAATTTAGTCTGGTAGGAGGCATGGGAGAGGCAATGTCACATGCAGGCTTGGGACAGAACTGCACTGGTGAGTTCAAGAAGCTAAAAGGCCAGAGTGGCCAGAACAAAGTAGGCAGCGGGTTGTGGCAGGAGACACGGCTGAAGAAAACAGGCAGGGGCTGAATGAGGCAGCTATTTGTAGGTCACATGAAAAACGGGGCTCGACCCTAACACTGACAGGAAGACACTGAAAACCGTCTTAGTTTGAGTTGCCCAGAAAACAGAGCCTGAAGCAAGGACTCACGCAGGTGCAGGGAAGCTGGGAACAGAGAGTTAGGAAACCATTAAAGGGTGCCTTGCGGAGCTGATACCAAGGTGGGCAACTGGGCCTCAGGCCGGCTGGGGACCTTCCCAGGAACTGTGTAGAAGGCACGCTGGTTGAGAGTGTCCTGCAAGTACTTGGGGAGGAATGCTGGTGGCGGGCGTGAAACTGGACACCAGAGCACACTGGAGCCGGAAGACACGACGGGGCAGAAGGCACACAAAGAATACTCAGCACAAATGGTTTTAGATAATTAGATTCATGTGTTTAAAATAACCCCTTCTGACTGGACTAGATCGGGCTAAGAATGGAAGCCTGGAACACCCTCCAGAGGAAATTATTCCAGTAGCAGAGGCAATAAATGATAATGGGCTGAAAGGGAGGTCAGCAGTGGGGTATAGAGAGGGGGGTGGGTCAGATACATAGTAAGTAGTTATCAGAACTGACAGGGCTAGTGGACCAGCAGCACATGAAGGGAAGTCAGGGCGACTCCCAGCTTTTGCGGGGGTGATAGTGTCATTTACCAAGATGGAATACTGAAGAGGAAACTGGTTGGGAGCAAAAGCAGAACATGCTGGATTATAAATTCAGCTTTAGATAGGACGATTCTGAAGTGTCTAGAACATCCAAATGGAGATGCTGAGAAAGCACCTGGATGTGAATGGGTGTGGCAGACACCCTCCAAAGACCCCCATCTCCTCATATTCACAACCCGGTATAAACCACTCTCCTTCAATGACTTGCTTCTAACCAACAGAATAAAGCAATTAGAGAGGACACCACTTCTGTGCTTAGTTTAAAAAAAAACAAAAAGATATGGCTTCCATTTTGGTAGAAGACTCTCCTTGCCTTCTTGGCTCCTGTGTCTTGATGAAGTAAGTTGCCTCCAGCCAACAGCCAACCGGGGGGAGCTGAGGTCCTCAGTCCGACAACCCAGGAGGTACTGAACACTGCCCATAATCATGTGAGGGAGCTTGGCAGTTGATCCCTCCCCAGTCCCTCCCCAGTCCAGCTGTAGACAAAACCCCATCGCTGGCCAACACCTTGACCGCAGCCCCATGAGAGACCCTCCAGCAGAGAACTCAGACTCCTGACCCCCTGCGACTGTGAGAAGTTATATCAAACTACTAATTCTTATGGTCCACTTTTATGCAGCAACAGCTAACTAATACAATGAGTCTGAACTCAGACTGCAAAGGGCAAGTGGGGTCAGGGGAACAAGACAGTAGTCACCAGTCTTCCACATGTGTGAATGACTCAAATGAGTCACTTAATTTCTCAGGGTTTCAGTTTCCTTTCCTATGAAATGATATGTGTTAACCTGCTAGATACTGCCGCACAGGAGTACTGTGAAAGTACTTTTGAACACACTGAAAAAGAACGAGTGCTATATGCAACGTGTTTAAGACCTCCAACGTGAGCACTCCAGAGTGGACCGGCACCTAACCCACAGCAACTGATGCCTAAGTTCTTCTCCACGCTTCCCGTGCACTCTCCTTTAGAAATGTCTCAAAGACGAGGCATGGAGAGGGCAGGGTTAAAACAATGTTGACAATGTACAGCTGAGGGTAAATTCATGGAAGTGAAGGAAAAAACTTACTTTTTAATGGCAATCAGTTCCCCAGACTCAATGCTTCTTCCCAGCAGGACGGAACCGTAGGTTCCATCCCCGAGCTGCCTGATTGTCGTGTATCTATTCATGGTGTGCCCGCGCAGGCCGGACACTCATCTCAGGGCCGAGGTGGTTCAGTCCTGCAGTGCTGGCAGGCCTCCCCGGAGTGTAACCAGATTTTTCTATGGCAGCACCCGCACAAGGTATTCAACAGAACGGGACTATCTCCCAAATACATATTTTCAAAGATCAGTCTTCTGCCTGTAGAGAAAAATCAAGGACAAGGATAAATGCTAATGTATATTTTGAGTTCCTATATTTTTATAGTCTAAGTCGAGAATCAGCAGACTATACCCATCCCCTCCCCACCACCTATTCTGATAAGTAAAGTTTTATTGGAACACAGTCCTGCATATGGTATATGGCTGCTTTCACACTACGACAGCAAAGCCGAGTGGTCGTGACAGAGACCGCATGGCCCCCGAAGCCAAAAGTCCTTGTTTTCTGACCCTTTACAAAATAAGCGTGTTGGCCTCTGATCTAAACAATGCTCTTTAACAAGTTTCTATAAAACTAGAGAAACCATTCTTGGACAGTGAATTTTTCACCAACTCAGAAATGAATCAGCTGCGCGTCCATGCTTTTTTGTTGACTGACCTCTGTAGCCTAACCCTGCACAATAACTACAGTCAATAACATTTGCTGAGCTCATGCTAAATCACTGTGCTCCATCACTCAGCTACAATTAACAATGTGAACATACTGAAACCAAGAAATGCTAAAATTAAAGTTCTCCTGATTGAGAACCTACGTGTGCTCCATGATCTATTTGTGGCTAGTAGTAGTATTTTTACCGCTGGGTATCCAGAAACTAAACAAAGAGCAAGTCTTTTTCTAAGGACTACTTCTAGGCTGTGCCTCTTTTAAAGTCATTCAGTTGCAGAGGGTTTTTTTAATTACAATTGTTTTCTGTTGTGTTTTTTTAATACATCATTGATTTTTCATTTATAAAATTGACAGTCATTCAGGCTGCTTATAATAAAGAAAATGTAATAATAACTTATGTGATTGTAATGCCTTTATATAAACATTAATAAATATTAATACTTAGACAAGAACAATAAAGACATTTTTAAATACAGCAATTAAATTAATTATCTGAAGAATCAGAAAATAATGATTAGAAGTATGTGACATTCTGCATCTAAATTCAAATCCAGTCTATGCAGCTCCTTCTTCCAGAATTCTTTCTAACCAATAAATATAGAAAGAAAGAGAGAAAGAAGAAATTCACTCTTAAGCACACGTCACAGTACAACTTGTTACAGACAAGATTCTCTGCTGAATGCAATATTAGGTGATAAAAGTCTGAAGAGAAACAGGATATGTGCACCAGGGAAAATCCAGCAGAAACTTCCTTACCCAGGTGGTCAAGTCCAATATCACCATTAATAAGACATACGATCATGTACCTTGGACATGATGCTCTGAGATGGGCACAACATTACGACCTCACAGCGGTATTCTGGTCAACAACGCAGAACCTCCCTCTATCCATGAGCAAGCAGCAGACAGACCCAAATGAGGGACATTCTACACAAAAGACTGACCGACACTCTTCAGAAGTGTCAAGATCACAAAGGCAAGGACAGACTAAGGAGCAGTCACAGATTGGAGGCAATTAAGGAGACAAGACAACTAAATGCAATGTGAGATCCCAGATAGGACCTTGAACAGAAAAAAGGCCTGAGTGGAAAAGTAGGTGACATGTGAATATTGTGTGTAGTTTAGTTAAGTAGCATTGTGCCAAATCTAACTTCCTGGTTTTGATCATCATTCTATGATTGTAGGTGTTACTATTAGGGGAAGCACTGGATAAAGGATTTCTAGAAACGCTGTGTCCTATTTTTGCAATTTTTTTGGAAGTCTAAAATTAGTTCACAATTAAAAATGTTTTAAAAATCCGGTCCACATTCCTGTGAAGGCTGTGTGTGATCTTGAGGAACCTTAAGAAATGTAAAAGTTATGTCTGACTCACCATACTCTACCATTTCATTGGAAGAGACCAATCTCCCCAACCCAAACTCATTTGCTTTCCCCCTAGAATCATTTTAAGGCCTCCCGTTAGAGGGGCCTTCTCCTTTCTTTTGAAGCTCTTCAGGATCGGACTCCTACAACTTCCTTCGGCAGCTCTTCACAGTGATGTGTTCCATTGCTGATAAAGAAATATTTATAAAGCAGCTCCTGTGTGATAGGCCCAATGTTAACATCTGGGAACACAAAGACCAATAAAATGTGGTTCATTTTTTCAAAGATCCTACAGTCTCACAGCAGGGGTAAGAGTGACTGGAGGTGGGGGCAGATATGTACTCATGAATACACACTAAAATATTTCAAGTACACCTAGGGTAGGAGATGTGGGGAGAGAGCGAGGGGAAAGCCCACTGGCTTCCAGCTGGGTCAATTATATATGGGTTCAGGAGGGCAGAAAGGATTCATAAAAAACTAACTATTGAAAGAAAAAGAAAAGTAGGTGTTGTATAAGGTAAGGGGTTCTAAGCACTCCAAGGAGCACAAACTAAAACACAGGGGCTTGAACCTGCAGCAGAGGGAAAGGTGAGGTGCTTGGAACCGGAAAGAGGTAACCCTAGAGTTTAGTTTGTGGAGGGCCTCAGATGCCATTTTGGAGAACACGGCGTTTGACTAGCTCTTGTACTAAAGGAAAAGAAAACATCTATCAAGGACATTAGTGGGTCTGTGGGAACGATTGAATATGGGTCGCAGACTAGATAAAAGCATTGCATCTGCATTAAATTCACTGAAGTGGGTGCCTGCCCGGTGGTTCTGTGAGAGCACGTTCGGGTTCTTAGAGAGTATGCCCTGAAGGGTTTATCAGTAAAGGTCCACGATGTATGCAGTTTATTTTCAAGCAGGTAGAACAAAAAGTGTGTGTGTGTGTGTGTGTGTGTATGTGTGTGTGTGTGTAGAGAGAGAGAAAGAGAGAGAGAGAGAGAGAGAGCACGCACGAGCACACAAATGGGGTAAAATGTTAACAGCAGGTAAACCTAAGTTAAAGGTACATGGACTATCTTTGTAACTTTCCTATACGTTTGCAGTTTTCCTAGATTAAAAGTTGAAAAAAATCATCCTCAAAATGTAAAGGAATGGAATCTTTAAAAAAAAAAACACATACATATATTAAATATTTTACTTCAGCTTAGACCACACAAGTGTAAATTCACGTGGTAACAACGTAGTACTAGGGTGCTCACATGAGGGCACTGTCATGCATTGTGGCTCATCCACGTCATGATCTCTGTCTAGGATTCGAGCTGCGTCTCAACATAACACAGGAAGCGTGTTTGGGCCACAACATAGGCAATTCGGGGCCTTGTGTTTGCGTTCCCCTCTTTTTCCTATTTATCACCATCTATTTTTCATATGCCAATATGATTTCTGCATCATTCATAATTTCATTTTCCAACAAGTTAAAATTCCCAAAGCACTATTATATGTCATCTCCCCCACCCCCCCAAAAAAAATCACTGGAACTTTGATTTGTCAAACACCAGCTAGCTAATAAATCACATGCTTCATTAAAAAAAAGTCGCCCTGGCCGATGTGGCTCAGTGGGTTAGAGTGTCGTGCTGTAACCAAAGGCCGCAGGCTCACTCAGTTCCTGGTCCAGGCGCACACCTAGGTTGCAGATTCAGTCCCTAGTCCGGGCACATACTGGAGGCAACCAACTGATGTTTCTTCTCTCTCTCCCTCCCTCTCTTTTAAAAATAATGAAAAAAAGGTCCTTGGGTGAAAATAAAAAAATTTAAAAATTAAAAATTAAAAAAAATGTAGACTTTGACCTAGAAATAACGGAAAGCCAAGTTAAGGTTGTTTCTTTTTAAACTAGAATATAACAAGATCAGATTTGCATTTTGAAATCCAACTGGTTAGCATATTTTTCTTAATGTCCAACTAAAATTGGCCTATTGTAATTTAAGCTAATTTCTTCATGCGTATTTCTTTGTGGATATACAGAAAATATCTCACAAAAAGTCTGTCTCTATATATGAAGTTAGTAATCACACGTGTGTCTCTTGGCCTTTTCTTGCTTTAATTACACAACCTTTCCTCACAGGACCTGTTTTCCACTCCTTTAATTATCTTTGGCATTCATCTCTGAATCCTCACACATTTCTCCATCCCCTTGATGAACTGTGGTGACCAAAACTTAGTAATGATCCAGGTTCTGGTAGGCACGTGGGCTCTTCCCCACGTTTTCTGTGTGTTTTTTTTGCACTGGCATTACACTAATGAATCCCATCTATTAATTATTAATCATAGAAGCCTTTCTTTGATAATTAATGTCCTACTACTTCCCCATCCACTTAAATTGTATAATTGGGACAATGCTTTCCCTCGATGATCACTGAGAAAACTATTCGTGAAAGCATTAAGAACTTGACTGAAATTGAGATAAAGAGGGTCATTCATTCAACACACAGTCGCCCTAACAATTCTTTCTTGTTTCAGTTTTTCACGTTATTATAGAACAAAATCCAATCACTCTGGCAAGCTTGCACTGTCACCACGGCATGGCAGTTGCTTTTTCATCTTGATATTTCAGGTAACTGAGTAACGACTGTGTAACAGATGAGACTAGTGTCTCTTCAGGCTGAGATGCTGAGCATTATGCAAGGCTTTGGGGACACATTATGGCTAATCAGATAAGGGTCCTTCCTTTCCATAACTCACCATTGACACGCACATGAAAACTGTAGAAAGTGCTATAGAGAACATGGTAGAGAGAACTTCCAACTCTTAGGAGAAAGGAGAGATCTGACAATGCTTCAGATAAGTGGGAGGCCCGAGGTACTGCAGAATGAGCGCAGCTTTAATATACACAAAAGGGAAAAAGGAATTAGATAGAGGAAGCTGTGTGCAGAAGGCTGGCAGGTACAGGGCTTGGTACGTTCACGACAGGGCAAAAGCCTAGTGGTTCGTTCCCTGGCTGAACGTTAGAATCACCCAGGGAGCTTTTAACAAGTGCCGATGCCCAGGCTTCACCTCTAACATTAGCTCAGGGCTACCTAAAACTAATACAAAGTAATATGGAATGCAAACTGTAATTGAAAATAAAATTAGTTTAAAAGGAGTTAGGTCAGGGTGGGAATGAGTTTCAGTAGTTTGGAAAGCTCTCCAGGGGATTCTAATGTGCAACCAGGGTGGTACGGTACAGGGCCAGGGTGTAAAACCCATGGCGAATGGTAAGAAAATGCAGGGAATGGCCAGGAACCTAGGGTGGGACCCAGCTGTGAGGGGGTATGTACATCTGCCATGCAGGAGTTTGGTTTTTAACCTGCAGAGGGAAGATCTCCAGGGTTTTTAGGCAGGGAAATGACATGCGGAAAATCCCTCCTGGAGACCAAACAGATGTTAGAACAGAGAGACTGGAGGTAGAGAGACTAGCTAGGCAGGTACTGAAACACTCCAGGTGAAATATGTCTGAGGCCTAAACAGAGGCACTGGGCTGGGTGGATCTTGACATAAAAGGACACACAGGTTTGGGTTTGGAAGAGAGAACATGTGTGCACGTATTGCTGGGAAATGTGCTGAGACAATGAGTTCTGTCTTCTAAGGTGTTGAATTTGAGGTATGTGTAAAATCCCTCATTGGAGATGCTCCGTGGGCAGCTACAAGTACTTCTAAGGTTGATCTGTTTTGTTTCCAAACAGTGCATCACTGAGGTTCTTCTCAGGAGTGGAGCATTCGGACGAGGCTACTGCAGTGCACAACTCTGGGGCACTCCGTTCACACACAGCGCTCCATGAATACACCCACTGGAGTGCTCCGGCATGGTGGCCAAGGCCCCAGAAGAAGGGACAAGACAGTCTCAACACATGCCTGAGTTACTGTTCAACTTTGGATGGCAAACTTCAAGGGAGATATTAAAGACATACTGAGGGGTCTAAGTGAATGCACAGGAAGAGCAGTTGAAAAAACACAGGAAAAGAAGTAAAAAAAAACTTAGGAAGCCATGGGAATTGTTTCAAGTGCACAAAGGGGTCTCAGAGAGAAGGATGAATTACACTGTGTAGGGATCCAGAGAACAGAACCATGACCACTGTCTGAGCTTTCTATGCTCTATTCCAGTGAGTTACTTCCCATCCTAAAAAAAAAAAAAAAATACGACGTGGTATTATTCAGATGAGCATTAGATAAGAAGCATCATTCCACCCATAGTCAATTCTGAGCATATCTGAGCAGGAAGTGGTTAAATACATTTGAGATCAGTATTATTCAGTTGCTCATCATTTTTGTGGTGGCCTGAATGTGACGACTCATGTCATGATCTGAAAGTGAAGAACAAAATCTGACTGCTGCTCAGGGAAAACAACAGAGGGATGGACAATGCACTGGGGAAAGGAGGAGACAGGGGAGTGGCCATTGCTGATCCGCCCAAGAGCCATGCTCCTCTTCTCGCTCAGGTTACAGAACCCTGATTTCATTCAAGCCTCAGTTTAATAAGGGATGGCAGCCATCTACTACAGCCCTGGGCATCAACTCTGATCAGCCTAAGCCAAGCAAAGCGATGCCACTTCTACTAAAAATTGTGTGGGAGTGAGGCTGTGGCTCTGACTTATGAGATGGAAAGCAAAGTGAGCTGATGAGGGAAGAGAAAAGCTTCTGACAAGGAGTTACTCCCTGATAAAGACAGCTGACAAAGAGGTTGGCCTGCGTTTCTGCCTTAAACGTGATTACATAAAACATATTTAGGGCTCAGGCAGCCTTCTGGTGACTATAAGAGGTGAACTCCAAAGATGAGAACCTTTTCTTTCAAGGATGGACAAGAGAAAGAAAGACAAACGGGAATGGGGAGAGGAGAGGCTGAGTGGTTGATGATACCACTGGGCTGCTGCATGATCCCTGAAAATATCTGCCTTAGATTTCTTGTTATATGACCCAATTAAAGGTCTGTGTTGCTGAAGCCGTGGTTAGATGTCTACTGAGTAGAGCTGAAAGCATTCCTGAAACAGCAGAGTAAATCGACATTGACTTAACCCACAAAATTCTATAGGGGAGGTGCTAGAGACAGATCAATCAATCAATGGATTGATCATCTGTAGTAAGCAGGGTTTTGAAAGCTGAAAAAGGTTAGCATAGCTGGAGACAAATTAGAAGAATTCTCTATTGGCCTAAGGCTCAATTTTTCATCCATCATTATCTGCTCCTATTTTGGAAAAACACATGACTACAAATCTTCTGTCATGCAACAAGGAAGAGTGTCCAAAAGTAACCCTGGGTACCACTCAGGGTTGCCTGGAACTAGCCAGCTGGGAAGGGGGTCCTTTTCCCCAGAGTTTATCAAAACCCAGCTTCTCCTGGGTCTTGAAGGTCCACACATGCGAGGGGGATGGCTTTACCAGACAACTGCTATCTACGGCTAGCCCCTAAACCCAGACTCTGCAAATCATCTGATTGTGCCCACACCACCTGTTCAACAGAGGGCCACGGTCCAGCACAGCTCTCCATGAAGATGGTGAGAAACTGGGACATCCATGCCTCTCTCTCTCGCTCTCCTGATTTGAAAGTTTCCCTCAAAGAACCTGTCCCTTAATTCATGCTGTGTGACCTTGTGGAATTTTCTCCTAGTCCTGTGACATGGCAGGGAGGAATCATGAAGGGATATCTCCTTGAACAATAAATGGGGCCCAATGTAGAGCCCTCACTGCATGCCACCAACAATGAAACTTATTCCATATGGCAACACAGCTTGAGTTACAGGCAACCACGGAAATCAGCGAGCCTCCCAAAGACTTTCCTACCCTCACCTGAATTAAGGCAGCAGTGGGGTGCATCCATTCAAAATTCAATGTTTTAGTGATGAAATCAGAAGTCTATGTTTGCTTACCCAACAAACAACGAAATTCCTTTTTGAAACACAGAGAATATTTCTCTACAGTTTTGCACAGTGGACAAGGCTTCACAACTGTGACTGAAACCTCTGGATATGACTTTAGCATGTGGGGATTCACACGGTGTGGACCAGAGGCTGCAAACTGGCATCTTGAAGACTGAATTCAGAGGCATGTTTTGAATCTATATTTAAAAACAGGAAGTTTCACATAAAAACCCAGATTTGGGGCTTCTCTGGAAAAACTGAAGGGCTAACAACACAGGATCCTTAGCCTTGTTTGGTAACAAAAAGCTAGAGCAGGGTAGTCACCGTCTCTTCACACTGAGCATGGACTCCCGCTCACTACAGTCCTCATCTCCCTGCTGCCCCTAAAATAATTTCCTTCTCAGTTCCCACATATTTTCTTAGTTGCCATTTATTTTTGCGCCTTGACAGCCACTTGCTTTACTGGAAGAAAAGTATTTCTCTGTTCCTATACTGCCATCAAAAGTGACAAACTAAAAGACAATCTGGGGGGGGGGAGGGCGGGGCAGGTTAGGGGGTGGAGGGATTGAGCAGAAAGGAGAAAGGACTCATGGACATGGATAGCAGTGTGGTGACTGCAGGGGCGGGGTCAAAATGATCATGAGAAAAAACACAATAAAGATTAAATTTAGAAAAAAGACAACCTGAAAAAAACAAAAACCCCCATGTTTGAAGAAAAAGTGGAGGAAAAGAAAAATTGTTGTTTATTTAAAAGAGAAGACAATTCCTTACTGCTTAACAAGCACATACCTAGCTTCCTCCAGCCTTTCATATTCCTTCCTTGGCCCTTGAAGCATTTGAACTCACAGCTCCCGGTGAGAAGACCGCTTGAGGAGGGAACGGAATGTAGCAGCCCATCCATTAGCTTGGGAATTAGCTAACATGCTAAGGGGCAAAGAATTGACTTGGATAAATCACTCTCTATAACTTACCTCCTAATATATCAAATAAGCCAAAGAGCTACTATTAATAATTTTAGTACTTACAATGTGTACAGTACTATTGTAATACTTTGCATATATTAACCATTTAATCCTTACAACTGTACCAGTAGGTGCTGTTATTATTATCATCCTTCTACAACAAGGAAACTGAGGAATAAGCGACTTGCCCCAGTACTATTACCCATTTTACAGACAAGGAAACTGAGGCACAAATTAATTACCTGTCCCAGGTCATACAACTAATAAGTGGTGGGCTTGGGGCAGGAACTCAGGCTGATCGCACCAAACTCAAGGGAAAGGTGGCAAAGGATGCAAAGACCATGACATCTTTTGAGGATCTGAGAATGAGAAGAATTAGAGGAAGTACTTTGTAGCTCAAAGTCCAGATATGGAAACCAGTGACGTGGCCATGCTCTAGTCGGCCTCAATCTGCAAACAAGCACCAGTGCACCCAGCGGGGACCTCCCCAGCGGTGGAGGCAAAGTGAATGCAGACAAAGCGGGGCTGGGCCCTTGTTCCCAGTTGGCACAGACCCCCCTCTGACTCAGAGCCTCTTGGTCCTCAGGTTTACTTTCTATAAAATTGGGACATTGGACTTGATGCAGTTAAGGGGTTTCTTGCTCAAATGCTCTGTGATGCTGTGACTGTGTCAGGAATCAAGCCTGCATTTGTCTAAGAAAAAAGAATGGGTCATTGGCCCTGGCCAGTAGCTCAGTTGGTTGGAGCGTCGTCCCAATAGGCAAAGGTTACCGGTCTGACCCCCAGTCAGGGCACATGCCAGGGTCAGCCAATGAATGCATAAATAAGCAGAACAGCAGGTTGATGTCTCTCTCTTTCTCTCTTGTCCCGAAACATGCATGAAAGCTAGCAAAGAGAAGATAGTGCCCCAGAGGGACCCTGTATGCTATAGGCTATTTTCACACTTCTCTCTCAGAGAGGGACAAGCACCCCCTGCCTCAGCTGGGCCCCAAAGTTCAGAATCTGCAACAATTACTCTTCAAAGCCTCCTGCCCCTACACAGACACAGCTAATAGCTTCCTCAGTGCCCTGTCCCCACCTCAAAGTCCCCACACCTTCTCCAGCGATCACTGACATGCAGACCTGCCCTCCGCATCAGCCAGATCACTCACCACGGTTCCTTCACCTCTGTGTTCTCACACCTCATTCTCCACTTGCACGTAGCAGTTACTCAAAGACTATCTGAGTGGTCAAAATTTAAATTTCAGTCTTTGCTATTTATTTTGTGTACCACCCTTGATAAGTATCTCAAAACTCTCAGTGCTTCTATTTCTTCACGTGCAAAGTAAGGATAATCAAATTGTTTGTCCTCCCCACAAATGTTCGGAAGTTCTAAGACGGAAGGACAGTAAGGACTATAGAATGCTAAGGCAGGCAGGCTGTCTGGGCCCTCCCACCACAATGCTGGAGTCACTGAGTCTCAGAGAATCACAAACAGGCCCCCTCAATGTGGTCAGATCGGGTCTTTGGCCTTTGGGTAAGGCTTTACCCAACTAACAAAGAAATACAACTTTATTTCACTTTCAAAGAGTTCCAGCCTTTCTTTGAAATAACGATGATGGTTTCCTGGCTAGGTGGCATTGGGGAAACCTTCCTGCAGATCAGCTCCAATACCTCCCCTCGGCTGCAATCCTCAGTGGAGGCAAAGAGCATCTGCTCGTACAGGGTACTTTGCTCATCCCCAGCATGGACACCAGAGACTGGGTCCAGGGACAATGGCAGTCGTTCTGTGTTTTGGAATCCTGATAGACACTGAATAAGGACCACTATGACTCCTTTGTTAAGACAGGAGACAGAAACGATATGCAAACACAGGCTGCCCTGAGAGTTATGGCTTACCAGCCCGCTGACCCATTCAGACCCTCATGAGAAGCTTTCTCCCTTAGCCTTAATTGTTTCACACTGAAAAGATTCCATTACTTTCATCTGTCCTCGTAGGAAAGCTGGATCATGTGCAAAATCGTTCAATGGCCCTTCTCGTGGCACTTCTGAGTTCCATTTTTACCTCAACCAGCATGTAATTAATTACACATCGAATTCCAAGTCCACACATGTCATAATTTGACAAGAGTAAATTAATACTGTTAATTTCTTTTTAAAAGGTACTAGAAATAGTACATGGGTTCGTTCATATTTTCTCTCTCTGGAGCCCAATTCTTCTGCCTATGTATACATTTTAGCAGAAATGTTCTCTAAGCATTTTGCCTCTTTGATGAGCACTTTGTCTCTACACTGGGGACAGCAGGTACTAGGCCAAAAGAACCTTCTTTATGTGGAACTCACTCTGCCTTTACCTTGTCAAAGGAGTGCATTAAAGGTGCTTTCAGGGACAGCATCCAGTGGTGAGATGGGAGAAGATCAATTCTCTGGTGCGCCTCTTCCATTCCCCAGAAACTGCTCCAGGTCTTTACCCGCCTCTCCTCCATCAACCCCGGCTTCTGAGAAAGGAACTCCCCATGCACCAGGGCCCTTAATCCCCTGGAGAAGCGCCCACAACATCCCCTCCCTTCTGCTGCAATACCAAAGGGTGCTCATGCCCCAAATCCTAAAACAGTCTTCAATCACTTGCAGATTATTTCTAAACTAGGGCCCGTCATCCTGTAGCTTTTGTGGACTGTAAAGAACTGAGAGGAGAGCCAAATGTTAACGAGCTGGAGGAAGAATACCTTTACCCAGACCTGCGTAGACTGTGGGGGAGCCGGGGTAACTGACAGTCCTGGTCCCAGCTGTCTGCCTGATTGCCACCCCACAGTCAAGGGTGGACAAGGCAGGGTGAGGTGAAGGTAGGGGAGCAGATGAGCACACGTGCCAAGTGCCATGCAAATGTTGCAGCTCATTTAACTCAGGAGCTGATCTTACTTCAGTGGAAGATGATTCACTATCACGTATAACAACAAACAAATCAATACATATATATCAAGGAAGTAAAGGCTTAATGTAAAAATAAAACAGAGCCGGGGCAACATACATTTTCTGGTAAGGGCCAGTAAATATTTTAGGCTTTGAGGGCTCTGCGTCTCTGTCACAACTACTCAACTTCGCCACTGTAGCACAAAAGCGGTCCTAGACGGTAAGGAAATAAATGGGCACAGCTGCGTCTATTTACGAACACAGGCATCAGGCAGGATGTGCCTGCAGGGCACAGTGTGTGGCCCCTGGAACAGAAGAAACACTGCAAGTAAGCGGAAACTCTTTGGCCCTCTCCAAGTAACCCTTACTTAACCCTAGGTTACAGGGTTACAGGTATGAACAGTGTTTATCCCTAGAATGTAAGAGATTTGAGAGCAGAAATGTTATACCCACAGCCGTATTCCCAGCACCTAGTTGAGTACCTAGCAGATGGCTGGCACAAATAAGTGTTCACAGTAAAGATTTGTTGAATGAACACATTTGTGAATGATCAACTCACAGCGTGTAAGTGATTATTTTGCCTAGAGCTGACTCTCCGCATCACCAGCCCACTCCCGCCGCCATCCCCTCACACCCTGCTTTGCAAAATTGTACAACTATGTGAGCCCTAGCGCACAAAAATGATGAGTCCTTCTAAAAACTTCTACACTAATTTAGGAAAACATGCTTTTCAACAGCTAAGATAGCACGTAAGCATGTACAGCTGATTTCGTTCTCACTCAGTCTTGTCTGAGTTAAATCACCCTTTAACAATTCACTTTCAAAGTAAAGGCAGGGTCCAAGCCCACAGAACCATTACCTATTATTTTTGGAGAGCTGCAAATTCATGCAGAGAGTAGCTTTCCTGACAATGTCAAGCATGTAGCTGGACAGCACACTGTAAGTCTTTACCTGTGTGGTTTCCAGGCCATTATCTTTTACGGTAACCACGAGGACAGTCATGTGTTATCAGCACTTTATCACAGGTCATACTATACCTAGAGAAAGGTAAAACATGACTCACATCGACCTTTCCACAAAAACATGTGTCTCTCCAGCACCTGGCCATCACTATACACTTGTCAAGTGGCTATTAAGAGCCCCCAGTGTGGCGGAAAAGGCACCAAGTGACATGTGAGGCCCTACTGTGGCCCTTCCATTTAAAAAAAAAAAAAAAAAAAAACTGAGTTAGGATGACAAACTTAAAATCTAGGAAAAATTTAAAATAGGATAATATATAACGATGCTAATTAGTATAGATTGAAAGTTAAGTTCACTAGAGCCTAAGTTCAACATAGCGTAGCATAATGTTGAGGAAACTACAGGCTATAAAATTAGATTTTTTTCCTGTTAGGGACCTTGTTAATCATCCAACACCCTCACTTTACAGACTAGAGACCCAACTAATAGGAATAGAATCCTTATCTTCAGAGTAGTATATTTTTTAATGTGTGCATAAGAAATATTTTAATAATCTATTAAATATGTATCAAATGCTCCCTACTTCTCCTTTTGTAAATGAATATATGAATGTATTGCTAACTCTGAGCCACATATAAAAAAGGTGATAGATCTCTGAAAATGTGCTGTCTTCACACTGAGACTTCTTCACAAGTCAGCGCACACAGGATTTGATGCCAGCTGCACCAGTGACTCTGACCACAAATACTCTTTCCATGAAGGTTTCAACTTTCAAAGCACAGAGCATCAGGCATTTATTCAATGAGAAAGGATGCTTCAGCTTCCTTGGAAGGAAATCAGGAAGGCAGCTCTCCGCCTGGATTGAGTATCTTTCTAGGATCTGTTGAGTAGTAACATTTCCCTACCATCGTACAGCACCTCCCTGGGCACAGAGATTGAGTGTGCATGCCCACGTCTACCTTCTTCACCACGCTGGGAGGAACCCACATTGCTGCTTCACCTTCCTCTTGGGCTGCAAGTAAAGGCATCTGATCCCTTCCTGCCACAACACTTTCTCAGCACTTTAATATAATTTGCCCCAGAAGACGATTTGCTTCGCTAAGTTATTTTTACAAGGCAATTTTGTAAAACATGTGTGTATTGATAAGGAAGTTACAACTGTTTCAAAGGTAAGCAGAGCCACGACAAGGACACGGTTACACAATCACCTCAAAACAATGTGTGTGTGTGAGTTGCCCGGTACACACCTGTGTTTGCACATTCTTCGAGCCAAGCACATCAACCACAAACACTGAGGTCCACAGATAGGAGATTTCTGACACTGGTCAGAGGCCCTTCTCAGAACGCCACGTTGGTCAGAATGCTGCTGAGAGAATTTACAATGAAGTGAGACACTATTCAGACTGACAGATCGACATACACAGAAAGGTCACCGTACCCAGAATTCTGCCAAGAAAGAGCTAGGTAAGTAGTCCTGCCACAGACACATATACTCATACATACCCCACAAGCAGAAAAATGGAAAAGCGAGGGAGGTAAAACTTTAACTCGGTAAGACCCTGCAAGATGAAATGGAGGAGCTTGCCTCAAGAGAAGCAGTCAAAAAAATTTTTTTCTTTTCAAAAGGCAGTAGTGTTCCTGGCAAGGTTCTGATGGAAAAACAGCAACAGATCCCAGACGCAGAGCTCTAGCCAGGAATAACCTAAGTAAGCTCAAGCCATTTTAAGTAAGGGCAGGATAACACTCACTAAGCTTCACCGCATGACTGCCCATGCTCTGGGCCTCCAGGCTAAGCCAACCTGTGGTCTACTCCAAGTCAATCAACAAACATCAGCCAAATACCTACAACCTGTTCAGGCCTCTGCGAGTCACTGCTGGGGGGTGAGCAGATTTTTGTCAGGCATAGGTTAGGCACTGTTTAGGCACCCGGTTGCCTTCACAGCACAATCAGCGGGGGGAAGCATTTCCCCTAGTTTACATGTGAGAGAGCCAATGCTGGGCCAATCCCACAAGGCCACATGAGTAATAAGTGGAGTCAGGCCCTGACCTCAATTCTGCCTGACTCCAAAGCCCACAATGCCACATTACCATGCATAAAATATGGCTCCTGCCTTAAAGAGGCTTAAAATAGTCTAAACCAATTAGAGATCAATATAGCCAGTATAAGGAAGGGCTAACAAACAAGTATTTTAAGACTTTAAGGAAAGAAGAGAGAAATGAGTAGTTAGAAAAGACATTATGAAAAAAGTAGGACTCAGGCTCCTCTTCAGAGGATGGCAAAGATTTGCACAGGAGAGTGGAGGGAAGGGAGGGAGTTTCTAGGAAGAGCCTGGCTCCTTTAGCAGGATAGCAAGAACACCAAACCCCACAGAGCACAAAGGTGTATGCCAAACTGAAAATGAGATTTAGGTAGGAGGGGTGAGGCCTGATTATGAAAGGCCTTGAAAAATCAGACAAATTATTTTAGAGACTTTAGAGGAACTGCAGGTGGCAAGGGAAGGAGAGGCATATGGAAGTGATAGTTTAAAAGTTTTAAAAAGATTAGATGGACAAGGAATGCTGAAGATTCCAGAAAGGGGAGCATTTCATTCATTCATTCACTCATTCATTCATTCATTCATTCAGGAAACGTTTACTGAGGACTTACTAAGAGCCAGGCTTGGAAGGTTAGCTAAGAGGCTGCTCCAGTCTGCAGGAAAGGAAAGGTGAGGTTCTGGATTCAAACACGGACTGAGGGATTCAAACACATACCTCACATTTCAAAGGTTTTGATGACTCATTGACATTAACGAGGAAGGAAATGAAGGAAAAGATAAAGATAATTCCAAAGGTTCAATATCAACATGATTTCCACCTTTGTTAGGAACCTCAAAAAGCAATGAGAATAAAGCAAGCAATAGGCTTTGAGGATGTTGAACAGTCAAGAAATAACATGCCCCTCCCTACCCAAGACCTGTTCTTTATCCCGTAGGTAGGAAACTTCACTGAGAACAACCATTTCTTTGTAACTAAATGCTGAGTTCCCTTGGCAAGGAAGAAAGCCCTCTGCTAATTCAGACAGGCTCCATTTAGCCTCCAGCACATCCCTCCATCATCTAAAACTGAACCGGTCTCATTTAGAAACATGACTGCCCACTCCTGCCCAGCCACCAGTTTTGACTTTGGAGAAGGGGCACAAAGCAAAGTGGAAGAGAGGGGGGAATAAAAAGTGTACAGGGTCACTGTAGAGGGTCGGACCTTCGGGAGAGGGCAGTGGTACAGGATATCATTTTCCGTAAAGAATCCCCCCCAGCACAGCTCTCATTTATTCCTACACCCACCTCCTAGTGTTTTGCAATCACTGGCCCTCAAAGAGATAGGAAGGCCTTGAAGATTTCGTACCAAATCGTAGTGCTTTGTTCAGAAACTATTTCAAATGTGCATATTCATGCATACATTAACTCCTAGAGCTGCTAGCATATGGTTGAGACAAATTCTTCTTAATTATTTATATGTTGACTACACAGACTTAAAGCTCATTTTAATTTTACATCAAGCGATAGTACAATTCACTATGGGGGCACATGCCGGAAGCCCACACATTGGAAAATGTGAGAAGTGTGAGAGGTGGCTATGAAATGTCTATTGCTGTAAAGAGCACTCCAGTACCAAATAAAAACACAACCGCCAACACCTTAGAGCAATCTAGCCTGCATGCAAAATTCAAGGTGGTGTTCTCTTAGTACAGCCACGCTTTAGCAAAAACAGATCTTTATTTAGTTGTGAGTGGAGATGAATACTCTTCTGCAGAAGGATGCATGAAGCTACTTTTATATTTAAAAGTAAAAGCTCTTAATGTTAGTGTCAAAGTCAAACTTCAAAAGGTGCAATACGAAAGAAACTCTTGTTCTGGAAAATCTGTCACCATCCCTCTCATAACACGTATTCCCATTAGTAAGAAAGAAATCAAAGCAGAAAGAAACCAGTGAAAAATGGTTGCACATAAATGTGTGAGGATCCTTGCTCAGACCCCTTGCGGGACAGCCAAAGGCCTAGTCAGGAAAATTCCTAGAGCAAGTCCTCCACATCCTACTAAAGGGGCTTCAAATCGGGCCATGAATCTTTCCCCTCTTTAACACTAAAAGGTAAACACCCATCAAAATCTTCCAGACTCCGAGGAAACCGGAGTTTTCAGCCAAGAGGGAGAGACCCACATGACCGCGCAGAGAAACTACAGCCCATTAACCTCTCCTTCCCGCTCCGATCACTCAAGGGGCCATGGGACAGGGGTCCTTCCGCAGCTCCAGTCCATCACCCCGAGTGACAGGTCGATCGGCAGAAGCCCCTAAATCCCTGACCCCACTTACTGGCTCGGCGAACACAGGCGGGGGCCCGCCCCTGCGGGGAGCGCAGCTCCTCGGCGAGTGGGGCGCAGCAGCACGCTCCGGAAGTGAGAATAGGGGCGATCCCTGCTAGGACAGGCCGAGGCGTCCGTGCAGGGACGCCCGGGAGGTCCGGCGAGTCGCACGGGCCGCGCGGCGCATGGTAAAGCAGCAGGAACCCGGCCGCTCTCCAGCCTCCAGCTGGAAAACAAACAAAAGGCAGGGAGGCTTCTAGTGGGGACGACTGGCCGCTTTCCCTGGGAAAAGTTACCCTGCAGCTCCCCTCTCTGGCGCTGCGCGTCCCTGCACCGCGCACAGGTCGCCCCGGAGCTGGGAGCCGCTGCGCTCCGGTCGCCGCTAGGGGCCCGACGCAGCCCAGGGGTCCCTGCCTCCCAGACCACAACCGCGACCTCAGCTTCCTACGCACGCCTTATTGCCGCTCCGCTGCACCAGGTATCTAGATGTAGAAATGGTGGCAGTAGATGCACGTTCTCAGAACATTGCATTACAGGTAATCATGGTGAAAACATTTTTCATGGTTAAAAGACAAAAAAACAACAACAACCTAACCGAGGTTACAAGATACTGTGAAAGAAATCAATGCACTGAAGTGTACACTCAAAATGGTTAAGATGGCAAATTGTGTTATATATATTTTCCCACAATAAAAGATGTTTAAAATAAAGACGAAACTGATTGCCTGTTAGCATTCATTTGAACTTTAGAGGTTTTATATTAGCAACTCTAGTTTCAAAGACTGCATTGTTACCCAGGTGGGAAACAGACTAGGTATGCTCCACGCAACAGTTGTAAATATGAAATTTAACACAACATTTTTTAAACACATTCACATGTATTGTAGACATTACTTCAAATTATCCATATAAGGACTGGCTCTGAAGTGCTATGAAAAAAATGCTTTGAGGTCCTCAATTTAAATTTACATAATTGCCCCCAGCCCCATAGTTCTGAAACTATTTGGAGACATCAGAATCACCTGGAGGGTTTGTTAAGCCCTTGCTGGGCCCTGTCCCCGGATTTCTGGCGCCAGTCAGAACTGCATTGCCCTAAGCAACACAATTGTAATTCCTGAAGCAGTAACTTTTTACATACCATACATCTTTCTCTGAGTTTAAATTCCTCAGCTCACTACGCTATCAGTTTCTCTCACTGTTTTTACTTTTGAAGTCTAAGAACTGAAGACAGATTGTTTTTTTCTCAAAGAATCTGTAAAAGAGGCCCGAATCCCTCTCTCCTCTTGCTCCTGTTGAAAAAACCTGTAAGACAGAAGACAGTCAAGTTTTCTTAGATTTTCTGTCCTGAACTGGAAAGGGTTATGGGACACTGGGCAATATACAACATTTACCTACCTTTTTGTTTACCTGTACAGCACACAAACCATGTGGTAAATGAAAATTGAAAAATTATTAACAATGAAATGATAGGGAAATAAGAAGGAGCCTAACAGATTTTATGCTAGTCCCATGAAAAATGATTTTAAAGTATCTAAAATGATCAGTTCTAGTCAGATTCAGCTGTCCAGGCAAGTCTACCCAGCACAGAGGAACTATCCTGGTGTACCTTAACGAGGGTCCTGGCCTAGTAAATGGCTTAGTCCATAGTTCTAGCCTCAGGAAAAATTACCATCCTGTAAATATAGTATGAGCTAATACAAGCCTGTAAAGAGGTCTAGTGGATACTGATCTAATGTAGAAAATTAGTTGCTATGAAACCTAATGGTGTTTTAATAAAATATGTGCTGAATTTATCATTACAAATGCTAATTATTACTTTATTAAACTTTATTGTTCATTTGCTAGAAAAATAGAAATCATCTCTGCTAATTGACCAAGATATCTCAAATTAGCAATCAACACATTTAATGAAATATAGTTCTGAAAATATTTCAATACCTCATTCTTATTTTTTATAGCTCAGTAATCAATTTTATTATTATTTTTAAGTATATTTTATTGATTATGCTGTTACAGTTGTCCCAATTTCCCTTTGTGCCCCTCTGCCCAGTACCTGCTTTCTTCCAGCAATCGCCACTCCCCACCTCTTAGTTCATGTCCATGGGTTGTGCATCTAAGTTCTTTGGCTTCTCCCTTTCCTATACTATTCTTAACTTCCCCTGTCTATTTTGTTCCTACCAATTATGCTTCTTGATTCCTGCACCATTTCCCCCATTCTTCCCCATCTCCCTCCCAGTGATAACCCTTCAAATGGTCCCCATACCTATGATTCTGTTCCTGTTCTGGTTGTTTGCTTAGTTTGTTTTTGTTTTTATTTTTTAGATTCATTTGCTGATAGTTGTGAGTTTGTTGTCATTTAAATGTTCATAGTTTTGATCTTCCTTTTCTTAAATCAGTCTCTTTAACATTTCATGTAACAATGGCTTAGTGATGAGGAATTCCTTTACCTTTACCTTGTCTGGGAAGCATTTTGTCTGTCCATATTATCTGCCCAAAGCTAAATGATAGCTTTGCTGGATAGAGTGCTCTTGGATGTAGGTCTCTGCTTTTCATCACTTTGAATGCTTCTTGTCAGCCCCATCTTTCCTGTAAGATTTGTTTTGAGAAATCAACTGATAGTCTTATGGGAACTCCTTTGAAGGTTTTCTCTGCTTTTCTCTTGCTGCTTTTAAGATTCTCTTTATCTTTAAACTTTGGTATTTTAATTATGGTGTGTTTTAGCTCTTTAGGTCCAACTTGTTTGGGACTGTCTGTGCTTCCTGGACTTATATATATATTTCCTTCACCAGATTGAGGAAGTTTTCTTTCATTATTTTTTCCAAATAAGTTTTCAATTTCTTGCTGTTCCTCTTCTTCTTCTGGCACCCCTATGATTTGGATGTTGGTACATTTAAAGTTGTCCCAGAGGTTCCTAAGCCTCTCCTCATTTCTTAAAATTCTTGTTTCTTCTTTCTGTTATGGGTGAACATTTATTTCTTCCTTTTGTTCCAAATCATTGATTTGAACCCTGGCTTCCTTCCCTTCACTGGTGGTTCCCTGTATGTGTTTTTTATTTCACTTTGTATAACCTTCACTTCTTCCTTTATTTTGTGGCCGTACTCAATCATTCCCCTGAGCATCCTGATCACCAGTGTTTGAACTCTGCATCTGCTAGGTTGGCTATCTGTATTTTGTTTAGTTCTTTTTCTGGGGTTCTGTTCTGTTCTTTCATTTGGGCCATATTTCTTTGCCTCCTCTATTTGGCAGCCTCCCTGTGTTTGTTTCTATGTATTAGGTAGAGCTGCTGTCTTGGTATTGTGGCCTAATGTAGTAGGTGTCCTATATAGGGTCCAGTGGCACAGCCTCCCCTATCACCCAAGCTGGGTAGTCGGGGCATACCCTTCATGTGGGCTGAGTAAACCCTCCTCTTGTAGTTGAGCATTGATTGCTGTTGGCAGATCAATGGGAGGGATTTACCCAAGCCAATCAGCTGCAAAGATTGGCTCTACTTACCACCAACCTCTGCCCTTTGTGGAGGTCAGCTGTGCCGTGGCAGGGTGGTAGCCCTCTGATGTGGTCTGTAGCTGTCCACTGGGTGTGCTAGCCCTGGGGTTTCCCAGGTGCATGCCAAAGTCAGCCCCCACCTATGTCTTGCCCAGGGTACCCTGCCTGAGCTATAAAGCAATCTGAGATGGCTGCTACTTGTGCTGGGCTTTGAAATACCCAAGGGAAGGCAAGCTGTTCATCTAAGCTGGCTGCTGCTGGTGCCCTGCGTGGAGCTCACCAAAGGCAGCTGTTGCTTGTTTGATAGGATTTAGGAAGTTGTGAAGCATAAGCCAAGACCAATCATTGATACGGAAAAGCAGCTTGGGTAGCCCCATAAGTTGGGTAGGGTGGAGTCTCTGTGGATCTCCAAGGCAAGTCAAATAGGGTTAGCCAGGTTGATGGAGTCTCAGATATGACACCAGCTTGCTGGCCTGGTAGGGGGAGGGTTTAGAAAAGGGACAATGGCCTTTGCTCAACCTGATGCCAGACACTTCAGTTTCTTCCTACGTGCCACTGGTGCTACTCCAGTGCTGGAGTTCAGAGGAAATGAGTGAGTAGGTGAGTCCCTGTGTGGGTTCTTTAAGAGGAACTGCTAGCGGTGCCAGCAGTTTCTGCAATTGACTCAATCCCTGCTGGTTTTTACAACCAGAAGTTGTAGGGACTTATCTTCCTGGCACTGGAACCCTGGGCTAGGAGCCCTGGTGTAGAGCTGAGACCCCTCACTCCTGAGATATTCCTCCCAAATTTTTATCCATCACACATAGGTGAGAGAGAGACCAGCCCATTCTGCATCTGCACCCCTCCTTCCTGTTGATGGATGTGGTTTCTTTAATTCCATAGTTGTCAGGCCCCCATTCAACTTGATTTCTGACTGCTCTGAGTGATGGTTGTTCTATATTTTCTTTGTAATTTTGATGTGGTTTTGCAAAGAGGCAAGACTGGAACTCCTAATACCTCATTCTTCATTTGCAAAACTGATTGTCTGTATTCATGAGTCACATATGATTTTCTTCTATTATAATTTTTTTCATGTAATCTTTCCCCCAGATTTAAATTTCAAACTCCCTTTAAAGAGATCATGGGGAGGAAAATCATCCTTAAAAGACCTAAGCCCTAGAGACTCTTTTAGAAATTAAAAACTATTAAATTTTTTGCCACCATTAAACATGAAGGTAACTTTTATAAGTAGCTGATTAGAGGTGCAACTAAAAACACCAATCCTAAGGGAGGATCCCAATACTATGACAGTCGTTGGACTTCCATGTTGTAGCTCACTATTCTCCCCCTACCTCCCCTTTTTTGCCTCTATATTTCTGTCCAAGACTCTAACATCTCCAGGATAAAATAATGGATAAGAGATTTAAACCCTGTGAACTCCCTGAAAGTAGTCTTAGAATCCGTATAACTATTAGTACCTCCTTAAATGTTTGCTGAATGAAGGTAAGACATCATAAAGGACTTTAGGTTTTCATAGAGCATGCAACAATTACGTATTTAAAACAATGCACAGTGCATAAAAATAATATATTGCCTGATAAATAAGAGTGCCTGTCGAAGTGAAATGCAGTGTTTGGTCTTTAGGAGGTGGAGCAAGTACCCTGTGTAAGTTCGGCGCTCTGCGAGAAACAGTAGACTACACATCCCAGAAGGTCTCGCGCCCCCCCCCCCCCCCCCCCCCCCCCCCCCCCCCCCCCCCCCCCCCCCGGCGGGGCAGGACTCAGGTTTCAAGGCGTTGTCTTGTTGCATGATGGGATCTGTAGTGAGACCTTCCTTGCAGTGGCTGAATTTACCTTCCCCCTGCCACCCTCAAAAACGCGTCTTTTCCTCAACCTCTAAACCCCTGCCTTAAAAATGTTTAGTTCTGGCCCTGGTGGGATGGTTGAGTTGGATAGAGCACCCTTCCGCTATGCCAAAGTTGCAAGTTGATTTCCTGTCATGGCACATAGAAGAAACCAAAGAATGCATAAATAAGTGAAACAACAAATTGATGTTTCTCTCTCTCTCAAATCAATCAATAAAAAATAATAATAAAGTATCATCGTTAAAACAGTCTGTGATGTAGTGGTCTCAGTTTCCCTACATTCCTGGAATGGGGGGGCTCCAGCCACAGTCTCCATGGACCATGTAGAGATGGTCGAACACCCAGTTTCGATGCTCATTAGGGCTTCGCGCCACCCGGTCCAGCCCTTAAGCTGATTTACATTTTTGAGATCATAGTTTTTCAAGTTCGCCTACGTGTTCACTGAGCGGACCAAGGCAGTGGAGCTGGGGTTCCGCAAACTGGTGACCTCACGCCTAGCCTGCCCTCACGTACCAGCCGGCCCCGCCCCCTGGCGGTCCACTAGGCAGCACGCGCCGGCCCGGGAGCCAGTCGTGCGGTGCGCGCAGGAAGCGCCGGGCCACTGCGCATGTTCGCTGCGCTGGCGGAGGTTTCCGCAGCAGAGGGCTTAGCTCTGCAGCGGCGTGTGGGGCCCTCGGCGCCCAGTTCTCGCAGCCTTCGGCCTCGGCTGGCCACGGGTGTTCCTCCGCTCAGCGTCTCACCGGCCGCGGCTCCAGCGCGCCCCGATCTGGCCCCCTATCCCGCGAAGATGGCTGCCGTACGCCGGGCCCGCAGTTACTGCCGCTGCCTGGTGCGCTTCTCCGACCGAGAACTCTGCTAAGCCCCGCTGCAGCAGACGGGCAGGAGTAGACACCCAGACACCCAGCACACCTCCTCAGGGGACGGTGCAGAGGGGGTGCGGAGAGCCCCTCAACCGGCGGTCAGCCCGCCAGCATGGTAACCTGAGGAGGGGGGAAGGGGATGGGGGGGTGGCTGGCAGGCCGGGGGGAAGGAGCCCCAAAGGGGGGGCTGGGAGGAGTGGGAGGAGCTGCACCGCCACTACCCTTTATGGGACCTCTGGCCTGAGAGGGAGTGGGGGGATGCCAGTCCTGACCACTCCACGGCTTGTCGAAGTGAAGAGTGGTTGGTTTGCAGGATGGCCGAGAAAAATGCCTCTTCTCGGCCCGCAGAAGACATTGAACCAATCTGGCTCCTCTCAAGGGATTTATCGAAGCAGTGAACGTAGATGGAGGTGAGCCATGGCAGCATTTGAAATCGGGAGGGAGCCTTGGCAAGCGGAGACACACTTGTTGATTGCTCCCCATCTGGAAGCCGAGCGCACGGAGAGGCCTGGGTTTAGGAAGCACCTGCCCCGTGACGCGCCAGTGCCCTGGATAGGATCTTGGCAGGCGGCCCTGGCGACGTGGGGTCACAAGGCATGTCTCACCTCGCGGCGTGAGGGCCCGAGAAGCGTCAGTGCGGTCCAAATGTGGAGGCTGAGCTAAGGTCCAGAAATGGCCAACGCAGATTCCATAGGACTACTGCAGCCTGGAATACGTAGTCTCTGCCCTGAGCCGCCTTCTTTGGCTTTGAATAAATTGTCCATCCGAGAAACTAATCTCTTGGGTTGCATGAATCAAGGGTGGAATGATACCAAACTAATTAGCTTAACAGTAGACACTCGTGTATTGAGTAGATGAAGGACAATGAATTTATTAGTCGGGAGGATTAAAAAAAGCAGTAATTGACTTTGCCCCTAAACTTTCAGAAGTAGCTTTCTGAGCGGGATTAAGCACTTAACTTTTTATATTTCGTTAATCCCATGTGTAAAACAAGTAAAATGATGAAGACATGAGCTATTCAAGTGAAAGGTGAGGTTTAGATCAAACTTGATTAGGAAAATAAAATGAAAATCTGGGCGACAGCTGAGGACCTGCTTATTTCAACTGGTATTTGAATTGAAAAATGTAGTAAAACCCCAAATTTGATAGTTTCTTGTTTTTGTCATAGTATCAAAATCAAAGTAATAATGGATTAGAGCTCTGTTATAACACAGGAGGTCAGGGACGAAGATGCTGTCTGTATTATAGGTTTCCATTTTCCTCATTCTTGAGCTATGCATTATATATCCACATGGAATTTACTTATTCAACCAATTTTTTGAGCACCTATTATCAGCCTGGCATAGGGCTAATGCTAGACCCTGGTACAATACGAAATCTTCAATATAACCAAACCTGTAAGGTGATTTGTGGTAAACTTTTAATCCTAGATTGTCACCTATGAAAAGGGATCTCAGAGGTCACCAGATCCAGTACAGTCTCTTTAGGGATGAGATAGTTGAGGATTGCACAGACCTGCTGTGAATGAAGCAATGTGTTTGGCCTTCTAAGTTTGCAGAGAAGAATGACATGTTATCTTTGTTCCCAATGCACTAACTCTAGCAAAGAGACAAAAATAATTTCAACGCAAGTCCAAGTGCCGTGATACAAGCACAAGTGTAATGGGAAAACAAAAGAGGGAATTAAGAGGATCAGAAAGTGCTTCCTACTGGGATGATTCCTGAGCTGAATGTTGAAGGAAGAGTAGCCAAGTGAGGAGGAAGGAGCAGTCATTCCAGCAGTCCTTCCAGCAGTGGCTCCGGCAGCACACGCTCGAGGCCGGAGCTGGAGAAAGCAGGGGAAGCGCTTGGAGTCAGTTTAGTATGACCACTGGGTCAGAGGTGGAGAAGGCTGTTACTGAGAGCACACCCTAAGGAGCTCAGATTTCCTTTAATTAGCTGTACTTAGAGTTTACAGTAGTAAAGAAGATCCTTATTTGAGAGAGAGAGATACATTTCTCAGTGGGATCTATAAATTCAAAGTCCTTTACTGTGTATTTTCCTATTAGTGATGTTCTTAGTACAGAAAGCTTCCAGCTTACAGACTCAAAAAATGAAATGTGTTTGACTATATACATCGGTGCTTAAATTTTCCAGTTTTCTAGAAAATCGTCTGAGTTTTGGCCTCTCTCTCTTTCTCTCTCTTTTTTTTTTTGTTCCTGATACAGCCTTTACAGTGTGCCAAGCACTTTACCATATACTAACTGGTTCAAATCTTAAAGGCACCCCTGCTTGAAGTCTGGCTGCCAGAGATAGGATAGGGAGCAAGGTTTATCTATGTTGCACTGTGTGGTTCAAGTATACATCTGGTCGCTGTATTCAAAGATAGGTGTTAATACAAACATTTACTTCTGGAAACAAATTACACCTAAAATTGGCAGTTGTGAAATTCGCCATCTTTGGAATGGAATAAAATAAATCGATTTTATTATTTATATTTCTAACTAACCTTCAAGGTCATTTCCCTGATTGCCACATTTCTTACTAGACTGAACACATTAAGTGTTGAGCAAGTCCCGTTTGCTAACAAGTCTGTTACCTAACAGACGGAACCTAGGCAACGTTGCATCTTCACTGGAAGGTAGGGTTTAGTTTAATTAAGCAAACATTGAGAACAAAGGGATGAAATGAAAGGAAACTGATGTGAGACCTCTGTTAAGCTTCAAGCCATATACAGTAATTCCAGTCTTGGCTTTATTCCATTTTAAGTTAATTCAGTATATAAACATCTGCATTTATAAAACAAAATAAAAGGGCATGTTAAATATTCACCATTGTGTGTCTTCTGTTTATGAGCTTTCCCAGTACATTTAAAATATTAACAGACAAAAGTTGTATTCACATATTAATAACGTGCCAGAGTGTAAAAGAAGGGACATCCATATGTGGATTATACATGGTCTTTTAAGTGATTTGTGAAACAGAAACTAATTGCTGAACTCTATACCACCCTAAATGTCATTTTCTAAAGCAAAGTTGTTCTTTTTAACCACCTACCAAAACATTTTAAAATGGAGCCCAGTGAAGTTGTTTGTTGTACAGGATTAAAAAATTAAAGTAGCAGGTTTTTCTGATTGGAATCATTAAACTTACCATGAAGAAGATATTTAGAGAGAAGAAAGTATATATTTCATTGGGCAAGTAGCTGAATAGGAGATGTAGATTTCAAAGAGAAGCGGATGTTTGCACAATCCTGATAATTCTGGTTTTCCTCCCTTCAGGCAGAAGCTGAGGAAGATTGTCACTCTGATTCTATCAGAGCGGATGATGAGGAAAACGAAAGCCCTGCCCAGACAGACCTGCAGGCATGTCTCTTCATCATGTATATAATTTTCATTCCATTGCTTTCCACAGATAAGCAGAAATTGGCCATAATTGTGAAAAATTATAGGTTTGTTTGCATTGAATTTAACTGCATTTCATACCTGCTTATAGAATACTTAAGTTATAACTATGTTCTGGATTTCTTTTTCTGTAGAAAGATTTATCAGTAACGGCTGCTATATAGTTTATTTAGTATATGGGTTCACAGAGTTCAGACCTAGGCTTAAGCATGACTCAAAACCCATCACCTCAAAGAATAAGACTGACAGATCTGACCACCTAAAAGTTTAAAACCTGTAGATAGCAGAAGATGTAATAAATCTGTCAAAAGAGAAGTAATCTGCTGCAAAAACTGTTTACCTCATATGGGCAAAGGATTGATAGCCTCAATATATAGAGAGGATATCTTTATAAATTAGCAAGAACACAAGATAGACATGAATGGACAGCTAATGGAAAAATTAATATAAATGAGAATTACACATTTGAAAATATAATTAGCCTCATTAATAATTTTAAAAATACAAATTAATCTATATTTGTTTTTTCCTAAATGATCAGATTGGTGAGTAATGCCCATTGTCGTCCAGGCTGTGAGAACTATCATGTAGTGTACATTGAAGTGTGAATTGCTACAACTTTTTTGGAGGGCTGAGTAGCAATATAGGACAAAATAAGAAACATACATTCCCTTTGAACCAGCAATTCTATGTCCAAGAAATTAATCCTAAAGAAATAATGGGGCCCTGGCTAGTATGGCTCAGTGGATTGAGTGCTGGCCTGCTACAGAAAGGTCGCTGGTTGGATTCCCAGTCAGGGCACATGCCTGGGTTATGGGCCAGGTTCCCAGTTGGGGGTGTGCAAGAGGCAACCAATGATGTTTCCCTCCCTCCCTCCCTCCCCCCCTCTCTAAAAAGAAGTAAATAAAATCTTTTTTAAAAAAAGAAAGAATGGGGAAACTGAGTAGACGCATGTGTACAGAAATGTTTATTGTAGCATTGTTTACATGGAAAACCAGAATACAACCTAAATACCCATCGCTTGTGTTAAGTAATGATGCTTCCATACATGAAGTACACTGCGGCCATTTAAAAGGATGGGATAAACCTTTGTGTGTTGAAATAGAAAAATATTCGTTGTAGTTGGTTAAGTGCATCTTACTGAATTGACGAGCTTTATAATGTTAATTTGGAATGTGTTATCAAGGAGACATAAAAAGTGCTGCTAAAGATTCTTTAGGTCAGAGCTGTATGTGTTAGATGTAGGAAGGTGGGAACCAAAACCAAAGCAGTGTACAGGATGTAGAGAAACATTTTTTTAAAACGTGTTTTATGTCTACCTTAACAGAAAAAGCCAGGACTAATATCTGTGTTCCGATTGGCAGTGGCCTGCTTTAAGGGGAAAGCAGACCTGGAAGTAAAGAGTACCATGTCAGAGGTTTTTGAAGCAGTGCTGCTGGGATCGACACCACAGTCGATGTATAGATGTATAGATCTGTTTGGTCACCGCAAAGGGAAGGGAGGGAGGGGGGAAGGGAGTTGGGGGGAGTTGAGCTACTATACAGTCTTGATGGACCACCTTTGTTATTCCAGAGGAAGTTCTGAGGATGGAATAACCTTTGAGAGCCTGGCCTTTTCAGTCACTGATCACTGTCGTTGATGTACCATTGGGTAGGAATCACCTGGGAACAGGCCATGATCTTGCTGAGGCAATATCCCAAGAGAGCTGACAGCTGAAGGGTGTTTTTCAGTTGCTCTCCTAGCAGTTGAAGTAATCAGAGTTTTATTCCTGAAGGAGGAACTGGACAGTACACCAGAGTCCATCACACAGGGGACTTCACTTTTTCTATATTTAAAGAAAATTTAATGATACATATTAGAAAAAAAATTTTCTTATTAGAGAAAGACAAGGGCTGTTAAAAGATACTTTGGGCTTGCATACAGAATTTTTAGCAGCAATTTCAACATCTGCTAGATGGTGTATTCCAAGTAAACAAATGTTGGAAAGCATATAAGTTCAGTCCCTAAGTGATGGCTTATATTTTTTTATTCTAATTAAAGTTTGGTTTTCCCATACTATTAGATTTTTCTGGTATAGACAATCTTATTTTAGGCAAAGTTTCATAATTTCTTTAAAGTTTTAAACAGATAATTACTTTAGAATAGGTGTTTAATGGTATTAAGCTAGTAATTTAAGAGACAGTGGTTTCTGGTCGTAGAATATGTATACACCTATGGAAATTGGTGTTCGACCTAATGACTGATTATTCCCAAATTGAGCTTCTCTTTCTCAATGAGTCCTAAAATACTTTTCTCCCCTAGGCACAACTCCAGAGGTTCCGAGCTCAGTGGATGTTTGAACTTGCCCCAGGTGTAGGCTCTGGCAATTTAGAAACTCGATCTTGCCGAACAGGAGCCAGGGCCTCTTTTCTGAAAGCAGTGGATACCAAAGGAAAGCAAGAAATGGCAAAAGAAGAAAAGTTAAGTATTACGGACATTGTACTTGAAAAACTGACAAGTATGCCAGGTTATCCGTCCCACCACTGTTTCTAGGTGCTTTGGATGATGTCACTACTCCTCATGGGCGTCTTTCTTACAGGTACACTATCTTCATGGAACTGTCTTTGGTGATTTACAAACCCCTGAGATCCACTTGGTCTCTAGAAGATTCATGCCTCTAAATGTATTACAGAAGGGAAAAAATTATTCAAATGTTAACATCTTTCCAAGGGTCTTAATGCAATCTTGTGTTTTATTTTGAATTGTACAAATTTATAATGATGCATTAATCTGGAAGATTTTCAAAGTCCTCACACTGAAAAGGTCTGGAAAGCTGTCTAATTGTTTACTTCTTTCCTGTTCCTTACTCATGCTGTGCATGAAGCGGGCACAGCATGCCCTCTTACTATTCTGTTCTGTAGACGCTGTCCTCCTTACACCATCAGATCCAAGTTTTTGTGCAAAGCAGTTTGCCATTAAGTAATTGACACTACCATGGTAATCCAAAGCTTCCATGTTTATTTTAATTTTTAAACTGCAGATTCACAGATAAAGGGAAGTCTCTGGCACCCTTCTCCCATTCTCCCTCCCTGGTGATGTTTCACAAAGCTAGAGTACTAGGAAATAGACATTGGTACAATCCACAAGGTTTATTCAGATTTCCCAGATTTATAAGCACTTTTCTGTGTGTATATACAAATAGTTCCATGCAGTTTTATTAATGTGCAGCTTCCTGTAACTGCTGCTCAAGGTACAAAATTGCTTTGTCACCACGAGGCCCCCTCTTGCTATGCCTTTGCAGTTAGACTCTCCCTCCTTCCCTCCTCCCTGGCCATTCCTAACCACCGTCTGTTCTCTATTTCTGCAATTTCCATATTAAAAATATGATATAAATGGATCATACACTTTTGAGATTGGCATCCTTTCTTTGAGATCCACTCAAGTTGTGTGTATCAATAGTTCGTTCCTTTTTGTTGCTCAGCAGTATTGCATGTTATGGACATACCCCGATTTATTTACTGGTCACCAGTTGAAGGACATTTGGGTTGTCCCCAGTTTGGGGCTGTTAGCTGTAGAGCTGCTGTGACTGTCCATGTGCAGCTTTTTGCGTGAACATAAGTTTTCATTTCTCTGGCTAGGTAAGCGCATCTTTGGCTAAAAGAAACTGCCAAACTGGTGTGCAGACTGGACCACTTCATGTTCCCTTCAGCCATGTATGAGTGATCCAGTGTCTCTACATCCTTGTCAGCCTTTTGTATTGTCATTACTTTTTAATTTTAGCCATTCTGATAGGTTTGTAGTAAAACCTCATTGTAATTTAAATGTATATTTCTTTAATGTCTAATGATGCTGAATATCTTTCCATGTGCTGTTTTCATCTTTATATCCTCTCTGTGAAATACTCATTTATCTTCTCATTATATTGGTTATGTTTTCACTGTTGAGTTTTGAGAGGTTTTTTTTTTGTTCGTATTCTAAATACAAATCCTTTGTCGAATATGTGGGTTATAAATAATTTATCTCAGTTTATAGTTTGTCTTTGCATCTTCTTTACAGGGCATTTTGCAGAACAAGTTTTTGATATTGATGAGGTCCAATTTATCAACTTAATTTTTTTAACCTCAGCTGACAATATATTTATTGATTTGAGAGAGAGAGAGAGAGAGAGAGAAACACACATGGATGTGAGAGAAAAACATTGATCGGTTGCCTCTTGCACCCTGACCAGGGATCGAACTTGCAACCAAGTATGTGCCCTGACAGCGGATCTGACCCGCAGCCCTCTTGGTGTACGGGACCATGCTCCAGCCACCTGAGCCACTCGGCAGGGCCCACTTTTATCAGCTTTCATGGATTATACTCTTGGCCGTCAAGTATAAGAATTTGCATATTGCTAGGTCTCCCAAGGTTTTTTTAATCATTTTTTTCCTGAAAGTTAAAAAAGTTTTACATGTAAGTCCATATTCCACTTTCAAGTTAATTTTTATATAGGGTGTGAGGTTTAGGTCGAGGTTTGTTATTTTGCCTGTGGATGTGCAATTGTATTAATACCACTTGTTGAGAAAGCTATCCTTCTGTTATTCATACTCATTTTTAATGCGGATTTTCAAAAAAACTTTTTCACTATTCATTTTCATAGGCTCGAGAACTCTTCCTAAAAGCAGTGGAAGAAGAACAAAACGGAGCTCTTTATGAAGGTAAGAACTCAGGGCCCTGGGTCGTGCTCCCAGGACACTTCTGAGCAACAGCTCTTTGTTGCTGAGACATTGTTTTTTACTAGAATACATCTGGTATGGAACATCAGACTTCCTACATTTGAAATAGGTTTTTAAAATATCAAAAATAAAAATTGTATTTCTATATAACCTGTCTCTTTCCAAAAAAACAGATTGCTGGGAAACATCATATTGATAGGATGAGTAAAATGACTTTTTTTTTTACATTTAGATTTTAATATTTATTATTCATTATTAAAGTCTTAAAAATACTGTCACACATAAAAATAGGACGTCTTTCTTTTGTAGGTGAATTACTTCTGGGGAGGAGACTGTTAAGGACACATTGAAGAACACATGTTTTCTAAGTTCTAATTTACAGTTGTGTGTAAAGGAACGCCCTTGAACTCTGTTTCTTTTAGTAAGCTCACAGAAACACGTGAGTGAGGTGATGGGGCTGTTTACCACACTAGCTTTGTGACTGAGCTTCCATCTTGTAGGAAAGCTAACGATTGGGGCATAGAAAAGATTCTTGTGCTGGGATCATTTGGATGTGCCCCCAAAATAACATTTTCAGAATTATTCTTTTATTTGCAAAGTTATTCTAGTGGTGTTTACTTTGAGATACTAAAAAGGACCAGTTAATACCTCTCCATAGTCTTCACTAGTTTGTAAGATTCCCATATCCACGTAGTGGGCGGTGGTTTGCCCAGAGTGAAAAATGACAGGATGTATTGAGTTGACTTTGTCAGGCTGGCCTCTGCAGCCTCACGCTCTGTTAGTGTGTCTTGATGGAAGACACTATTAAGTAATAGAACGCTAAACCCCCTGGCCGGGAGATTTATTTAAGAGTCTCACGCTCTACCGACTGAGCTAGCTGGGCACCTAAGGGGGATTTTTTTAAAAACAAACAGGTTTTACAAGTTATTTAGCTAAATAAGAGGCAGTTGGACTAACGTTGTATTTGAAGAATTCCAAATAACTCTTCTCTTTATTCCACCCACTAGGAAGCACTTGATTTTCCTTAACTTTGCATTTTAGAAAGAACAGTTTGTTGGGGCTATGGCAGCTGCATTTTCAAAGTCAGAAGAAAGACATTCACATAGGATCACTTCTGACAGCATATAACAGGCTGAGGAGAAAGACGGGAAGGGCTGAAAGACGAGCGAAGTGCAGCATCTCAAGTTTCTATAACGTTAGCTTTAGGAAGAGGAGGATTATTTCTGAGCAGTAAGATTTGTGAATAAGTTTGTTCACTGAACCCCTGTTGCATGTAGAAAAGGAATTTGGCTGTTGGTAAAGAAAGTGACCCAACTAAAGAACAGTTAAGGGTAATGGAAGGGAATAACAAAAATGTGTGGTCATAGCTAATTTAGCTTTGTTTCTCCTTTTAGCCATCAAGTTTTATCGCAGGGCTATGCAGCTTGTACCTGATATAGAGTTCAAGATTACTTATGCCCGGTCTCCCGACGGTGACGGCGTTGGAAACAGCTAGTGCGTATATAATTCGATAGACAGTAATACATAGAGTTTGTTAAAATTACGCGTCTTTGCCCTGTTTACTCTTAACATGATAAGAAGATGGTGCTTTTATGTTAAGTCATATAGTCTTTAGTACCCAGACTTGTGTATAAAGTTACAGAAATTTTTTAATTAGGGAAAATTTAAGAATGAAATACAGAAATGTACATTTTAAACAGACATAACAGAAATAAGATGATGAAAGAATTTTTTTAAGAAAGTAGTGATTATGAAAAGGAGTAAATTAAAGGGTGTCTTTCATCTTTCTGAAACCTATTTAAGGTCAAAATGATTATAATGTTATTAGGCCAAAATTGAAAAATGTTAATAATGTTTGAAATTCGGTGATGGGTACATAGGCTTTGATTACACTAGTCTTTCTCCTTTTGTATATATTTGAAACTATACATTTACTAAGGGGCTTTTCATTTATTAGGAAAATGCTGAACTAAAACAAGACTATTTATTACTCTCTTAAGGTATATAGGGGGAATGTCATTAAGACTGTGCCTTTGGTTTAAAAAGCTCAGGAGCAGGATATAAGCACTCCTGAAAGAAAGCACATTTCACCCTGCCTGTTGAGACTCAGTTAGTTGGGGATCATCCCTCCAAGCGAAAGGTCGCCGCTTTGATTCCTCGGTCAGGTGTATGAGAGGCAACCATCGATATTTCTCTCCCTTTTTTCTCCCTTACTCCCCCCTCTCTCTGAAAATGAATAAATAAAGTCTTTTTTAAACGGCAAGAAACCACATTTCATTGTGTAGACCCAGCTCCTGAATCAGTCATGAAGGTAGTATTGATGGTTTTATATGACAAAGATCAAAAGAACATATTTTTAAGTCAATACTTTTGAAGCTATTTGCAAAACAATTAAAAAATTGTTTTGGCTCAATCCTTTTATCCCCAAGAGCCCAATTTGCTGATAATAGAAGGGAAGGAAGTTTGTACCCATGAGAGAATGTCAGATTTAAAATGAACAACACCTAGAAAAAGTTTGGTAATGAGATATTTTATGACCTATTATTATATTACTGCTGCCACGAAATAATTAAGAAGTTGTCTTTATCAGTAACTTACTTACCCTTATTGCCAGTATTTGTTAACTGCATATATTATTTACACAAGCTTTGGATAAGCCGTATTAAAAACATCCCAGTGAAGTCATAATAACTAACGGCCTGTTTAAACGTTTGGGCCAATAATATTGTTCACTGAATTAGATTTAACAGTGTAAGTTAGTTCACACTGAAAAGGAATCATTTGGGCTTTTTCTAAGCCTTCTAAAATTTAGTTAGAGTCATTGGAGCCCAGTAAATAGACTCCAACTACTGTTAAGAGGTTTGTATTAAAATATTAAAGACGCATTTCTTTTCTGTGCAGTCTCTTTATTCAAACTCAGATTCTATGAAAGTTCTTTAAAGATGTACATAATTTTTTATCAGATCCAATAGGCCCTAAAAGTCTCTTTGTTGGTTGGCTTTTTTCCTTTTGTACAATGTTGGTGAAGTAGCCCCTGAATCCATCTAGACTCAACCACACTCACCCTTGCCGTGTCATAGTAAACTCTTCCTGGTCTTCCACCTTCATCCTCATCCAAACCTTTTTGTATATCTGATCGTTCTGAAGGTTACTTTCAGCAAAAATGGTAAGCTGGATATTTTTGTAGAACTCTAATTACACATTTGTTTATACTGGTAGATAATTTGTGGACCCTGCTGAGATTTTTTAAATTACACATTTCCCTCTCTAAATGTAGGGTGATAAGGCACATCTGTTAGAAAACCTTGGTAAGTACCTCAGATGACATCTGTATATTTGATTTTTATCCAATTATAGATGGATTAGTCACTTAAAGGAATAGGTTTACTTCAGCCCTGGCTGGTGTGGCTCAGTGGACTGAGCACCAGCCTGCGAATCAAAGAGTCACTAGTTCGATTCCCAGTCAAGGCACATGCCTGTATTGCAGGCCAGGTCCCCAGGGAGGGGGCACTTGAGAGGCAACCACACATTGATGTTTCTCTCCCTCTCTTTCTCCCTCCCTTCCTTTCTCTAAAAATGAATAAATAAAATCCAAGAAAAAAAGAATATGTTCAGATTTTAAACATCATTTGAAATTATCTTTTTCATTAACACGAGATCTCTACAATAAAACAATTAAATCACACCATCTGTATCCCCAAATTCTATTTTTTTCTGCATGGAAATTAAAATTTGCCGAAGGTTTTTCTTCAAAAGACTTGTTATGGTACTCCTGCGTGGCAGGAAAAATTTTTATCACATCAGAGAAAAAAGCCGTAAGTTACTTTAGATTACGTTTTCTAAAGAAGATTTGAAAATGCTATGAAGAATCAGTTTCTAAGCTTTTTGTTCGTAGGCGGAGGCACTCAGTGTGCCCACCTCCCTCCTTTTTTGCAGCATTGAGGATGACGATGACGACAGCAAGATGGCAGACCTGTTGTCCTACTTCCAGCAGCAGCTCACAGTGCAGGAGTCTCTGCTCAAACTGTGTCAGCCTGAACTTGAGAGCAGTCAGACTCACATATCAGGTGAGAATCCATGCTCATTCATTCCCAGTCCGCCAGAAAGACTCTAACTATAGATTTAGTTTTCCAGACTTAAAAAGTCAGGTAACTTGCCGGATCATTTATCTCATCCAAAATATGATTGGAGATCTAGTTATAATTATTGTTTGTGTTTACCTACAAGCTTTTCAAAGTCTGAAGTGGAGCGGATTTGCAGTGCAGGTGTTCAAGGATGCCCCCCTTTTTGCACTTAAGATCTGAGAGGGCGGCTGTCTGAGTTGTTGGGGACAGTCCTGAGAGCCCTGGAGGACTGCGAAGACTACTGGGGTCATCAGGTGTCTCAGCCAGGGCGGACAGCAGTCCTGAGATACAGGCTGAACGCTCAAAGATCAGTGTCTCTTTCTTTTCAAGTGTTAAGTGTTTAACTAGTTTTGGGACTTTTCAGAAGAGGACAATTGGAAATTTTCAAGAAGATAAAAATAACTTTTTACTGTTAAATGCAGTGTGGATCACACACATACCAATGTAGTAGACTATTTTTCTAACACACTCATTTTAATGCATCTTGGTAGTAAAATGATCTTCTGAGAGAGGGGGATGCTTTATAACAGTAGCTTCAGATCTGTTCTGTACTGAAAAAATAAAGATTGGTGTCTTAGGCATTATTACTTCTGGGTAAATACACTCACGCGTTACGTCTGAGCAGTACTGGAGCTGTGATTTATGAGTGTGTAGGAGTGCACACACACGTATCTGCACTGACAACATGACAATGGGATGGCATAGGACAGTCCCTGAAAGGGTGATTTTCTTTTGCAGTGCTGCCAATGGAGGTCCTGATGTACATCTTCCGATGGGTGGTGTCTAGCGATTTGGACCTCAGATCATTAGAGCAGTTGTCGCAGGTGTGCAGAGGATTCTATATCTGTGCCAGGTACGTACTTTTTTAAACAACTCGGAGTGGTGAAAAAAGGTATTAGGATCTCTTGCCAATTTTGATCAAAGAACTTGATTGATGTTCTGGGTAAAAGCTTTTCTAGAACAGCTTTGCTAAGCTGTACATACGTGAATTTCTCAAACCACTTAACATTTAAAGGCTAGAATACAATAGGTTTCTTTTTTTATTTTTCTCGTGTAGAACATTATTTTTTAGCTTTATATCTTTAATTAATGTTATGCATGCACATAGTTTAAAGAAATACATAATTCAGCCGGGTTTGATAGTAAAAACTAAACAAAACAGAACAGCAGTCCCCCGCTTTCCACGCCTCCCCATAAACCTGGTAGAAGCAACCACTCCCTAGGAGCAAATACTTGCAGTGCTTTCAGCTGATTCTTTTGATATTTACCGCCGCATCTCTTTATTTTGTTTATGTATTTCTTTTTTTATTATAGGTCAAGTACAGTTGTCTCCATTTTCCCACCACCACTTAACCCTTGCTGCACCCACCCTTACCCCCACCCTCAGTCCCACCCCCTTTGGGCTTTGTCCATGGGTCCTTTATATATAGTCCTTGATGACCTTTCCCCTTCTTTCCTCTGTTGTTCCCCTCCTCACTCCCTGCTGGTTACTGTCAGTTTGTTCTTAATTTCAATGTCTCTGGTTATACTTTGCTCAATTGTATGTTTTGTTGACTAGGTTCTACTTATAGGTGAGATCATGTGGTATTTGTCCCTCACCACCTGGCTTATTTCACTTAGCATAATGCTCTCTAGTTCCAACCATGCTGTTGCAAAGGGTAGGATCTTCTTCTTTCTCTCTGCTGCGTAGAATTCCATTATGTAAATGTACCACAGTTTTTTGATCCACTCATTGACTGATGGGCACTTAGGTTGCTTCCAGCACTTGGCTATTGTACATTGTGCTGCTGTGATACAATAGGTTTCCAGGGTATAGACTAATATGTGGAACAGATACAGTTACACACATTACTTCCATAGGGTAGTTTGCATGCTAACTTAGCTGATTTGGAAAAGAAATTATGCTTAAAAAATACTCAAGCTATTTTCACAGTAACTCTAAACCCATTAATTGGTAATAATTTAAATTTTGATTGCACTGGAATTTTCTTTTAGCTCATTAAAAGTAATCCCATACTTTTAAAATCATTCTGTGTGGAGAATAATCATAATTTCGTATAACATCACTTGAGGCTGGTAGTCTTCCATGGGCATCTTATGTAAAAATATATACTTAGTCCTTACATCTAGAACTTCTTTTTATAACTTTAGTTCTTAAAATTTAGATGCATTGTTTTTAAATAACTAATTTCATTTGGAGTCCTTGCATTTGGGTAAAACGTGAGAATTGCTTGAAGACTGGTTTTTGGTGAATCTGTGTACTATTCTGTTTAACAAGTACCTATTAAACATCTAGTGGATTGCCACCAACCTTTTGAAATTTGGGTCTCTAACCCTGTTACTCCATTAACTTCTTTTAATTACATAAGACAAAACATGAAAAGGGAATTAAGAATAATTTGGGGGATCTCTTTTTGCAGTCTGGCTCCAATATAAATAGCTTTTACATCTTTAAAACTGAGTATTTTTAACTTATAGAAGAAGTTAAAAGTATTTTGAGTTGTATAAGAATCATGTGAATATTTAATACATCTTTTAACTTTGCATTTTGTACTAATCCCATAACAAAGTCTTGTTGCCACCACCTTTAAATATTTCTCCAGTCTGACCATTTTACTGCTTCTCCAAAGTACAGTCCTGGTTCAGCCACCTTGGTACCTAGTCTGGGTTATGGCAGAAGCACCGCACGTGACCTCTCTGCTTCCAGGCTTACACACCTGAAGCATATTCTCTGTAAACTACCAGAGTGATCTTTTGTTTTTCTTCTTTTTCCCCTATTTCCCTGCCCCTTCCCCTTGGCAACTATCACCTTGATTTCTATATCTATGGGACCTGGCCTGCAACCCAGGCATGTGCCCTGACTGGGAATCGAACTGGCAACCCTTTGGTTTGCAGGCTGGTGCTCAGTCCGCTGAGCCACACCAACCAGGGCTGTTGTTGAATGAGGTTTGCTAATATTTTGTTGAGAATTTTTACATCTGTTTTCATCAAGGATGTTGACCTGTAATTTTCTTGACCTGTTATCCCAGAGGTTCTTTACACTATCCTTTTTAAATTTTTTCTTTTTGCTGCTCTGATTTATAAATTTCCACTAGTTTGTCTTCCTAGTCACCGATCTTTTCTTCTGTATTAGTTAATTTTCGGTTGATTCCTTCTGATGTGTTTTTGTGTGTGTGTGTGTCAGTTATTGTAATCTTCAGCTCTGCCTGTTTCTTTATTATACCTTCTCTTTGTTGAAATTATCCCTGGGTTCCTCTGTTCCACACTAAGGTTTGGTGAGCGTCCTTATGACCATTTCTTTGAATTCTTTATTAGGCAAATGACTTATCTCTCTTTCCTTAGAGGCTTTTTTCTGGGAAATGTTCTTGTTCCTTCATTTGAACAGGTTCCTTCGTTTGAGACGTTCTGGGGAGATTTGTTTTTCATTTTGTTTGACTTTTCATGTTTGTTTGTATGAAATAGACACAATGGCTAATTCTCCCCAGTCTTGAAAAAGTGGCCTAATGTAGAAATGGCCTCTTGGGAGGGTTCTGTGTGCTGGGTGGTTTTGGCAGGCTGGTCAGAGCCAAGCAGGTGCTAAGATGACCAGGGCACTGGTCTACCAAGTTGGAGAGACTCTGGTTGGGGAGGCCAAGTGCATGTAGTAATGCCCTGTTGTTTCTGCTTATTCCTTTGTTCAGAGCAAAGTGGCTCGGACACTATGCCTAGGAATATGCTGCAGTAGTTTTACTGATAGGCCAGAGCACTTGGATGGAGCCCCGCCCACCCGGTGGAGGTGGAGGAGAACACACAGTGGTGCTAACCGGCACCTCCAGCCCAGAGAGCTCCCATGGCTCCCCAGCCTTCTCTGTAGTCTCTCCTGTTTGTTGTACAGAAAGTGGGTTGTGTAGTTATCTTGGTGTAGGCTTTACTGCTCCTAGTTTTAGAAGGCTGGTGGGAGTGGTCAGGCGCTTACAGCACTGGGAGTACTGGCTTGAGGGGTGGAGTGGCTCCCTGCAGGGAGGCCAGCAGGTACGTGGGATGTCCCATTGTTCCTGCCAGCTTCCTTTGTCTGCAGTAACTGGGAACACACTGTCGTGATCTTGCAGGTAGGCCAAAGCACCCAAATAAAGGCCCGGCCCGCCCCATCAAAGTGAAGGGGGATGTAAACAATGGTGCTCACCAGCTCCTCCAGCCCTGACAGTGGCCACAGTTCCCAGAGGGCCCCTGTGGCTTCCCAGTCTTCACTATTCATCTCTTTCTCTTGCTTGTTGTTCAAAGGCTGTTCATTCAGCCCTGGCTGGTGTAGCTCAGTGGATTGAGCGTGGGCCTGTGAAGCAAAGGGCCATGGGTTTAATTCCCAGTCTAGGGCACATGCCTGGGTTGCAGGCCAAGTCCCCAGTGGGGGGTGGGGGCGGGGGCGCAGTGAGAGGCAACCACACATTGATGTTTCTCTCCCTCTCCCTCTCTTTCTCTTCCCCCTCTCTCTAAAACTAAAAAAAAGCTGTTCATTTAGCCCTCAGTTTTCTTAAAAGTAATTGCTCACGATATACGTGTATATTTGTGTTTGCTCATGGGAGAGGTTGAATTCAGCGTCCTCCTGTACCACCACTCTCTTGGACCTCTCCCAGAGTCATCTTTCTAAAAGGCTAAGTTATGCTGAAAACCCTGTAGTGGCCTCTATCTCACTTAACAGCCACTCCTGCCAGTAAACTAGGACCTCACCGGCCCCTTCTACCCCTCAGATTACGTCGCCCACGCTTCCTCTTGCTTGCTTTGCTGCAACTGTGCGGCCCTTCTTGCTCCTCGTGGAGCGCACCAGCCACACGTGCCATGGTTTCCGCCCAGAGTACGCTTTCTCGTCCCCTGTCCAAAGAGTCTTCCCTCAGCCACTGTATCTAAAATAGTCTGCATTTCCCCCACCACATCTCTGTCTGTTTATCCTGCTTTCCTTGTTCGTTTATTGCACTGAGCACATTACCTGAAACTTTCTCTCCGTTTTCTAACTATTCTTTGCTTTCCCACCAGTAAAAGATCAGGGCCTTCGTCCCTCTGTCTCTCTCCATGGCTCAAGAGGGTGCCTGGCAGGCACCAAACAAATAACTTGCTGAACAGAAGGTGGCTTGTAGCAGGACTGTTTCTTAAATCTGCATTTAGGGACTTAGCCTTTTACATATATTGACATTGTGATTTTCTTACTTAGAGACCCCGAAATATGGCGTTTGGCCTGCTTGAAAGTTTGGGGCAGAGGCTGTGTTAAACTTGTTCCATATACATCCTGGAGAGAGATGTTTCTAGAAAGGCCCCGTGTTCGGTTTGATGGTAAGTTGAATCCTTTCGAACTCAGGAGAACTTGTGATCCAGCATGCTGATTTTGTTAAATACTCAGTCTTAGTTTTCTGTAACAGACCTAAGTACCGTGAGCATATTTAAGGAAACTACAGTAAAAGTAAGGCTAGAAACATACTATATGATTGTAATTAAGATTCTTTAAAGTTTATTATGTTCTTAATTGTCTTAAAATGTTGTATTTTTTTACAATAGGAGTATATATCAGTAAAACCACATATATTCGTCAAGGGGAACAGTCTCTCGATGGTTTCTATAGAGCCTGGCACCAAGTGGAATATTACAGGTACAACTGAGTGAGTGAACAATTCTCTCTCTCCAAGTAGTAGTTCGTTAGTGGTCGGACGTCTGTTCTCTGTGGCTTTTGCATTCATACACAAAGTGGCCCTCAGTGTTTTCATCCAGTATTATAACACAAATCATACTTAAAAAGCCAGTGGATCACTACAAAGTTAATTCCTCCTAGCCTCTAAATCAAAGAACCGTTTTACATTTTAGAACTCTTCCTTGTCTTTTGCCCTTGGTGCGCTCATTTGCCTTTCCATTGGCTTGTGCTGTTGCTCAGCCTTACTGTCCATCGGGTAATACTGCCCGTGAGAAAGGAGAAGGCACGTTAACCACTGTGTGTGTGCGGTTCTGCTTTTGTTTGGTGTTAATTAGTGCTCTGGGAAAAAACACAGAACTTTAACAGAGTGATATTTAGTCTAACTTCTATTCAGTGAGTGAAACTAAACGTCCAACAGTTCCCTCGAAGGAGGGTAGTAAAATGCCTTTAGTGGTTTGTCGCTGGCCTCCCAGGTTGGCAGTCACATTTTAATGCTGTTTTACCAGCTCTTTGGCCCACAGTATTTCTGATTTGCTTCCACAGCTATGACTAGGTTTAGGTGCCCGTAAAGGACACGTTCTGTGTTTTATGTGTGTGTGATGTTTTTGGTGTTCTTTCTACACAGGTACATAAGATTCTTCCCTGACGGCCACGTGATGATGTTGACAGCCCCTGAGGAACCTCAGTCCATTGTCCCTCGTTTAAGAACTCGGAATACTAGGTAGGGTTTTTCTACGGTTTTCTGCCCAGTTCACATTTTACATGGCTATTTGCAGGTTAATATGATCCTATATTTTCTTAACTTACTGTTGGATGATTTAAAAAACATTCATTGGGCATTTGTGAAAAATAATAATTCCTATACCTCTCCCCTGGACAGTGTACTTCACTAGGTCCCTGGGGCCTTGAACACTAGGTTTACTCACATTCTACTTGAGTCTTCTCGAGCAAGTTGCTTAAACATTATTATAATCCATTATTTTCTAGATTATTTAAGTATGTATAATAACTAATAGATTTAAAGTGTGTGTTTTGATTTTTAGAACTGATGCAGTTCTGCTGGGTCATTATCGCTTGTCACAAGATACAGACAATCAGACCAAAGTATTTGCTGTGATAACTAAGAAAAAAGAAGAAGTGAGTATGCAAGGTTGGATTAGCAGTTTTCTTTTTATTTTAATAGCCTGTTCATTCAAGCATTCTTGATTAGAAAAGATAAAAATATACGGTGCCGTTATTTATACTGTTACACAAAATGTATGATGGAAAATTGCCAAGCAAATAAGCATTGCTGGATTATCACATTCTAGAGGGTTTTAAACCTTAACAGATTGGGGGCTTTTGGTTTTTAAACAACCTTTCTCCAAGTGCATTTTTTTTAGTCCTGGTTAAAAAACTATAATGTATACCCAAAAAGTCAGTTGTGAGGAAGTTATCGTTGCTCTTCTAAATTAGCATAGGATTTGCAAGAAGTCCCCCTTGTGTTGAATCCCCCTCTCTCCTCTAGCATCATGTGTCAAGATGGGGTTTCTCCTTGGGTCCTGGTCCTGTCACCTTGGGCCATCTGTCGTCGGCTTCTCTGCTTGGCTCTCATAGACTCCTGAAATCTGGGGCAACAGTCTGAGGGGCAGAGATGGTTGCAGTGACTGTGGCCTTGGCCATGAGTTTCCCGACGTCAGAACTGGGGAGTTTGTGATGCTCTAGTTTAGGTTTTGTCTAATTAGAATTTAGGAACTCCCACATAGAAAAGCCGTTTTCTCTTCAGACTGTGACACAGTAGAACTATATGTAGTGTTGATATTTTTGTTTTTAGCAGCAGTATTTGCAGAAGTATGATTCTAATGAAGCTTGTCACATCTTTTTCTCCATTGACTAATTTACTGTTACTGCAAAAAAATAAGTTACACTCTCTTTTTCTGTAGCTGTCACCAACTTACCACTCTCTCTGTTTAAAAATTCCCAAGTGTTTTCAAGTAAGAGGAAATCTTCAAGAAAGGAGACAGAAGTCTTAATTCCCATCTGAAACTGCTGTGTAACTTTGGTTAACTCCTTTGACCTGTCTGGGTCTTCATTCTTCAGCCATTAAATAGCAATAATGCAATCATATTTAGTACATGAGGGTATTATGATGATTTACTGAGGTGATGATGATGAGGAAAAAAACCTTATGTTTTTAGAGTGCTTAACATTTTTTTTTTTTTTTTTAGTTTAAAGATTTTATTTATTTATTTTTAGAGAGAAGGGAGGGAGAAAGAGGGGGAGAAACATCAGTGTATGGTTGCCTCTTGCTACTGGGGACCGGGCCCACAAACCAGGCATGTGCCCTGACTGGGAATCGAACCAGCGAACTTTTGTTTCACAGGCCGACGCTCAATCCACTGAGCCACACCAGCCCGGGCTGAGTGCTTAACATTTTTCAAGATGCCTATACACTTTCTTATTTGATATCCAAGACAACTCTACCATATGCAGATGTTATGTTATTCTTGCACAATATATTCCTATAAATATTTTCTATAGGAAAATTTTTTTTCTATAGAAAGGCTCATGCACCTTTTCTCTTACAGAAGCCACTTGACTATAAATACAGATACTTTCGTCGTGTCCCTGTGCAAGAGGCAGATCAGAGTTTTCATGTGGGGTTACAGCTGTGTTCCAGTGGCCATCAGAGGTTCAACAAACTCATCTGGATACATCATTCTTGTCACATTACTTACAAGTAGGTGCATGCATTAAAAATGCCAAGGTTACAGAATAAATGTGTACCAACCAGATCTTTTTTCTTCTCCCATGTTTGTCTTAACATTTTTTTACTTTATTTCCATTTGGTTTATCCTCCAGGACTATACACTGACTTTAATAAAACTGTAGTTAGGGAAGTAAGTCTGCTGAGAAGACCTCTTGTATTCCAAAGCCAAATCTACTAGGAGGTTCCTGATAAGGCTCTGGTTCTGTGGGAGTTATTTTTTCTTACACTTTATTCTACATAGTCATGCTTACTATCTTTAAATGTTCTTCAAAAACGTTATTTTCAGACATGCAGAAAAGTTGAAAGAACTTTATAGTGAAGACCTATATACCTGCTTGGTACACCATATAATACTAGGTGCTCTATAATTTCAGGTGCTCTGAAGCTAATACAGTGATCTGACACTTATGTGCGGTGTGATCACTGCACTAAGTCTAGTGAAAACAGTGAAGTGATCTGCCACTGTGCAGACTTACCACAATATTGTTGATTATACTCCCCTTCACCTTGTTCACCCAGCCCCCGAGTCTCCCTCCCCTCTAGCAGCCATCAGTCTGTTCTCTGTGTCTGTGAGTCTCTTTCTGTTTCGCATTTTTATATCCTTTAGATTCCACATATAAGTGAAACCTTAGGGTATTTGTCCTTCTCTGACTTATTTTACTTAGCATTGTACCTTCTACGTCCATCCACATTGTTGCAAATGGCAAGATTTTCTTTTTCTTTTTTTTTTCTATTTTACTTTTTAATAATTTTTAAATTACAGTTGCCATACAATTTTATATTGTTTTAGGTAACATAGGATTATAGATTTATATAACCTACAAAGTGGTTACTCCAATAAGTCTGGTCCCCATCTGACACCAGACATACTTGTTACAGTGCTGTTGACGATATTCCCAGTGCTGTACTTTACTTCCCCGTGACTGTTTTTATAACGGGCAATTTATACATTTTAATTCCTCTTTTTTACCCATCCTCCCAACCCCCCCTCCCCTTTGGCAACATTAAAATGTTCTCTGCATTTATGAGTTTGTTTTGTTTTTTTGTTTATTTTGTTTTTTAGATTACACATGTAAGTGAAATCATATGGTGTTTATCTTTCTCTGTCTGACTTCACTTAGCATCATACCCTCTAGGTCCATCCATGTTGTCACAAATGGCAAGATTTCATTCTTTTTATGGCTAAGGAATATTCCACTGTATTGGGTTGGCCAGAAGTTCACTTAGTGTTCTTCTGTACGATGGGTCTAGTAGTGCTTAGTTGTCTTTAACTTTATTCGAAACACTTTTGTTAAATTGTATTGTGACAGCTGTCATATCAGCGTGCATTTAAAAAACTTACCAATATTGGTAAATTTTTCTGTAGCCATTTTAATATTGAAGATGGAAGAAAATACCCAATATTTTTGGCATATTATGCTTTATTATCTCAAGAAAGGTAAAAATGCAGCTGAAGTGCAAGAGAAGATTTGTGCAGTGTGTGGAGAAGGTGCTGTGACTGATTGAATGTGTCAGGAGTGTTTTGCGAAGATTGGCATTTTGGCCAAGTGATTCTTTGCTGTGGGGATCTCTTACACGTTGGAAGATGTTTAGAAGCACCCTGGCCTCTACCCACTAGAAGCCAGTAGTGGGAGGTAGCTAACGTACTCAAAATATCCAAGTCAGTAAAGTTATTGGTGAAAATGAAAAATCACTTTTATTTTACGGAAAAAACTAAGTGGACTTTTTGGCCAACCCAATATATATGTACCCATCGTCTTTATCCATGCAATTATCAGTGGGCACTTACGTTGCCTCCATATCTTGGCTATTGTAATGCTGTGGTGATCATGGGGATACATATGTCTTTTTAAATTAGTGTCTTGGGTTTTTTGGGATAAATATCCGGAAGTGGAATTGCTGAATCCTTCTTTGTCTCTTGTTACAGTTTTTGTTTTAAAGTCTGATATAAATATTGTTACCATAGCTTTTTTTAATTTCCATTTGCATTAATTGTCTTTTTCCATCCCTTTACTCTGTGTATCTTTGGATGTGAAGTGGGTCTCTTATAGGCAGCATATATATGGGTCTTGTTTTTTTTTTTTTTTTTTTTTTTTTTTTTTTTTTTTTTTTTTTTTTTTTTTTTTTTTTTTTTTTTTTTTTTTTTTTTTTTTTTTTTTTTTTTTTTTTTTTTTTTTTGTTATCAATAGTTCATTTTTTACTGTACTTTTTCTATTGCCATTTGACTCTCCTATACCCTCTCCACTCCCCTCCCCCTTCCGCAGTCACCACAGGGTTGTCTGTGAGTTCTTTCTCTCCTTTGCTTATCTTATATCCATTCAGCCTCCCTGTATCTTTTGATTGCAACATTTAATCCATTTACTTTTAAAGTAATTATTGATGGCTATATAAGTTATTGCCATTTTATTCTTTTTTTTTTTTTTTTTTTTTTTTTTTTTTTTTTTTTTTTTTTCTTTTTTCTTCTCTTCTTAAAGAAGTCCACTTAACATTTCTCGTTATACTGGTTTGGTGGTGATGAATTCCTTTAGCTTTTTCTTGTCTGGGCAGCTATTTATCTGTTCTTTGAGTCTAAACGATAGCCTTGCTGGGTAGGATAAGCTTGGTCGTAGGTCCTTTTTGTACTTTGAATGTGTTGTGCCAACTCTTTCTGGCCTGCAAAGGGGCCCCTGTACACATGCTGTGACACTTACCAATTCCCCCAGGCCCACATGGTTCCCTCAGTCCCCCAAGTGCTCCTGTGGGTCCCTGACTTTCTCTGTGCAGTCTCTCTCTCTCTCTTGCTTGTTGTGCAGAGGCTGTTCAGTTGGCCCTCAGTTGTCTCTCAGGAGGAACTGCTCTAATTGTAGGTATAGATTTCCTATGTTCTTGGGAGGAGGGAGCTCAGTGTCCTCCTGTGCTGCTATCTTGACCTCTCATTGAGTTAGGGTTTACTTGTATGAAATCAGTAATAAACAGAAGAGTGGATATAAGAACAGAGCAACACAGAAATAAGTAAAATTAAAAAAGGAATTAAGGTGAAATATCAGTTCATATGGATATTGAAGTTAGCTGTTGGATTTTAAAGAATATTGGTGTATGACTGAAGGCTTCCCGTTCCAGTTGAATCCAAAATTCTGAGAGACAGATTTTGAGGTCACCTTCAGTTAGCTCACTTCACAACCTCGACCATGTTGTTGAACTCTTTTGGAGCCACAGTTCTGGCTTACAAGTAACTTTTTGCGCTCATTTGGAAGGTCCTGACAACTGAGAACGAACAGGCGTTTTTTCTTTCTCCCTTATCTCCTTTCTGCTTCTCTCAGTAATCTGTGGAATTTTTTTTTTTTCAAAGGGGAAACCAAACCCAGAAGTAGAACCAAAGCAATGAAAAGCATCAAGTTTTAGAAGAAAAAAGGACAATATAAAAGGCTCTGTTTATAACTGCTAACGATCACCTTGACTTTCTTACAATATGCATAAAGGCACTCAGTTTTCTGCTTCTATTTATTTCTCCTCTTGGGGGGGGGGGTGGATATAAAAGACTGTAATAGTATAACTTGTTATCTGCTTCCCCTCCATCCCATCCATAATTATGTTGTTGGTCATGCTAATATTAAATCATTAAATTCTATTCTAGGATTATAATTCTTTCTAAGATTAAATTTTAACAAGACCTTTAAAATGTCTATAGCTTTTGACTTAGAAGTTCTACTCTCTGGAATTTCTCCAAAGGACATAATCAAAAACATCACATTTTTAATTGCCAAGAACCGAAAACAATGTACAGTTCCCAAAAAAAGGGGAATTATTAAGTAAATTGTGGTATAAGCAGACAGTGAAACACTAAGCAGCCACTAAAAATGATTTCTGGTGATATTAGGAAATGTAAATGTTGTCGTGTGAAATGGAATGAGGGTGATAATAGAGCATGATCTCAGTGGGAAAGCTTGTTAGAGAGGGTGAGGTGCTGGGAAGAAACATTAGAAAAAAGTGCTTTGTATTGCTGCATGTGAATGATGGGATAGATAGAATTATGAGAGACTGTTTTGTACTTCTCTAAGTTTTAAAAATTTTCTACAATGTGCCTGCATTATTTAGAACTTACTGAGATGTACTAAAAACTGCAAAAGGCTAGAGTATAAAATAACTCCTCACCTCCAGAAATATGCAAGGATTTTAAATGAGTTGAAACTGCCTGGTAACTAGTAATTTTGTACATTCTTTCCAGGTCAACTGGTGAGACTGCAGTCACTGCTTTTGAGATTGACAAGATGTACACCCCCTTGTTCTTCTCCAGAGCGAGGAGCTACACTGCTTTCTCCGAGAGGCCTCTGTAGGACCTCACGTCCAGTCCTCTGTCAGTGTTGCATGAATAAAAGCATATAGTGCGAAAGAGCACCTAAGTTATAAATGTACATATATATATATATATATATATATATATCTGGAATTGGAATTTATTTTACATTGTTGGAGTTCTTTTAAGAAGAGTATAAATTGATTTTTTTTTATTTAAAGGGATAGTTGATTTTTGGAATGTTTTGGTTTTGAAATTAAGAAGTTGAGATTACAAGTTATTTAAACACATTTATGTTATGAAAAACATTCATACAAGCTTTAAATCATGTCCTTTTTCAAGCAGATTTCTGAGCAGATTTCTGTCACATTAAGTCTGCTGCCTGATCATCCCAATATGGAAATGCGTCAGGGGAGAGCTTTACTGGATAAGCATTTCTTTCACGCATGACAAAGTGGCTTTGCACTAAAGGCTCAAATGTGAAAACCTGTTCTAGATTTGTTTGAAACTTCTTGACCAATAAAGATCCTAAATAAATGTTTCTTCCTTCAAGAAAATGTATTTGGATGGCCTTTTTTAAACATCAGAATAATAAACAATCCTAGGGTAGCCAGCAAAGGCTTAAGATTCATTGCCTCATTTCATCACTGATTTTTACAGGCAGCCACAGACTACAGCTTATCTGACCTCTGATATCCTGAGAGATATGGATACTCTGACCTCATCCAAGCAACTTACAAATATGTGACACTAAGTAAGAAAGAATGAATCCCTCAGGACTGGAACATTTCAGAAAGATAACGATTCATCTTTGTTCTTAAACCAGTAAAGGATTGCATAAACCCAGGCCTAACTTTTTTTACAGAATTACAGTTGAGAGAGCTACTCATCAAGTAAAATGTACGTTACCTCCCTAGTAACAATACCAGTAGTAATTACAGAGTTTATGTCTGGCAGTCTTCTACCAGATTCAGATTTCTTTTTGGTGCTTCGAATACAGCTAGAGTCAGTACTCATGTATTTTCAGAAATCAGCATCTACAGCCACAGTTGCATTCAAGTTCATGTTGATGTTAAAAGACGCTTCATACACTCCTGCAAAGCCCTATGGGACAGGCCTTTTAAAAAGCTGATACCTGTTAAAGATGAAAACCAAACGTGTGCACAGCAAGAAGAGCGTTCTACGTGAGTTGACTGCAGCAATTAAATACGACGTGCTCCTCAAGTTAGGAGGGAGAAGGAAGCATCCCACCTAAGATGAGGCAGCTCTGCATGATGCGGCAGTTTTGATAAAAAGTTAACATCTGATGAGGACATAGTCAAATATAGTAAGAAAAATCTATTCCTAAGGAAACTGGAATTTGAAGATTCTGTTACTTTATTTGCCACCTGTCCTTGGATTAGACCTGTGGCTGACGGCCAGTGGATACCACTTTCAGAGGTTCCTTCATGACCATTACAGCAACTTTGTAGCTTGGGGAGCTGAAAATATTTTTTCTCAGCTTACAGTTTTTGTATATTTAGATTTTAATACGAAAGCAATGTATATTGTGAGAATATTAGAATATGCAATGAATTGAAAAATAACACCCAAAAGCAGCAAATTAACTCAAACTGACCTGCAGCTGGCAGGAAAGTACCACACTGAAATGGCAAGACCCAGGAGGAAGAATCCCCCATCAGCCCCCAGAACTTGGATTGCCAGGTTTATACCCATGAAACGGAAGTGGAGGGAATACAGCCATTAGCTCAAAGATCTACAGATACTGAGACTGAGGTGCCTCAACAGAATAAGTTTCATCTTTCACCTCTCAGTCAACACACCACCCTTCCCCTCAAAAGGTTCCAGTCAACATTTACTGCCTCATTCTTGAATATCAGTGAGCATGCAAGACATAGGAAGAGAAAGTCCCAAACACACAAGAGAATCAAACGTTAAAAGGAACACAAGGAAACAGTAAAGTACAGGTAGGAGAAAAATTTTAAGAACAAAAGAAAGTTACACATCTTCAGAGATGAAAAAAATATATCCGTGAAATAACAAGAGACTCTAAAAAGAAACTCCATTGGAAGACAGATCTTTTGGATATTGCAAATATAATCACTAAATTTTAAAAAATGTCTGGCAAAACAGTATCAAAACTGGAAGTTACCAAGAAATCATTTATTGAACAGACATCCCAAGTGTGCAGGTGAGGAAATGAGTAGAAAGGTGAGGTGGTTTTCCTAAGGTGGTCAAACTGGGACCCTGACAAATTCAAGAAGACTCCTATGTCTTGCAGTAGGAAGCACTCAGTTGAGTGGGTTGCCCCACCCTGGTGAATGCCTAAGACTCCACCCCTTACAATGTAACAGGTGTGCCAAGACAAATATGGCCCAAATGAAAGAACACATCAAAACTCCAGAAAAAGAACTAAGTGATGAGGAGATAGCCAACCTACCAGATGCAGAGTTCAAAACACTGGTAATCAGGATGCTCACAGAAATTATTGAATATGGGTGGAAAATAAAGGAAGAAGTAAAGGCTATACAAAGTGAAAAAATATACAGGGAACTAATAGTGAAGGGACAAAAACTGAGACTCAAATCAGTGATTTGGAGCAGAAGGAAGAGAAAAACATCCAACCAGAACAGAAGAAACAATTCAAAAAAGTGAGGAAAGGCTTAGAAACCTCTGGGACAACTTTAAACTTTCTAACATCCGAGGTGGGTGCCAGAAGGAGAACAAGAGCAAGAAATTGAAAACTTTACTTGAAAAAATAACGGAGAACTTCCCCAGTCTGGCAAAGGAAATAGACATGCAAGTCCAGGAAACTGAATCCCAAAGAAGTTGGATCCGAGTAGGAACACACCAAGATAATTAAATTACCCAGGATTAAAGATGAGAGAATCTTAAAAGCAACAAGAGAAAAGGAGAGAGTTACCTACAAAGGAGTTCCCATAAAACTATTAGCTGATTTATTAAAAGAAACCTTGCAGGCAAGAAGGATTTGGAAAAGTATTCAAAGTCATGAAAAGTGAGGGCCTATATCCAAGATTACTCTATCCAGCAAAGCTATCATTTAGAATGGAAGGACAGAAAAAGTGCCCCCCAGATAAATGAATTCATCACCACCAAACTCTCATTATATGAAATGTTAAAGGGACTTATCTAGGAAAAACAAGTTCAAAATTATGAACAGTAAGGTGACAACAAACTCACAACTGTCAACAACTGAACCTAAACAAAAACTAAGCAAACAACTAGAACGAACAGAATCACATAAATAGAGATCACATGGAGGGTTATCAGCAGGGATTGTCAGTGAGAGGAAAGGTACAGGGAATAAGAAACATAAATGGCAGGTACAAAATAGGGGGAGGTTAAGAATACTATGGGAAATGGAGAAGCCACAGAACATACGCACGACCCATGGATATGAACTAAGTGTTGGGGGGGGATGCTGGAGGAAGGGAGGTGCAGGATGGAGGGGAATAAAGGAGAAAAAAATGGACAACTGTAATAGCATAATCAAAATATACTCTAAGAAAATTATAAGTAACACTTCAATAAAGCTGTTTAAAGTTCTGAGGCACTTATATTTGTTAAGTGTGGAGTAAAAGGCTTTAAGTTTAGAGTGGTTATTGCATTTATACTCAAACACATAGGTATTAGTGTCCCATTTATAAATAAGAACGATGACATTGAGAGTTTAAATAAACTTGCTCAAGCCCACCCGTTACTGAGTGGTAGAGCAAGGCTGACTCTCTAGAACCCTTGCTCAGAGCCAGGAGTCCAGTTCAAAAGGGATCTCATCAAAACTCAAATATGTTACCATTCCCACTGGAGCTGAACCAATATGGCTTAGGCTGGCACTGCCCAGTTCAAACATAACTTGAACTATCTATGTAATTTTAAGATTTCCAGAGCCACTTTACCAAAAAAAGTAGGTGGAATTAATTTTATTCTTTTTTAAGATTTTGTTTGTTTATTTTTATAGAGAGGGGAAGGGAGGGAGAAAGAGGGAGAGGATTATCAGCTGGCTGCCTCTTGCATGCCCCCATCTGGGGGCCTAGCCCACAACCTAGGCTTGTTCCCTGACCTGGAATCGAACTGGCAGCCTTTCAGGGTGCAGGACGACACTCAACCCGTTGAGCCATACCAGTCAGTGCAGGTGAAATTAATTTTAATAATATACTTTGATCCAGTGTACCCAAAATAGTACCTTTTCAATATGTCATCAATATAAAAATTGTTAATTTTTTTACACTCTTTAAATTCTAAATCCTTGAAATCTGGAGTGCAGTTTACATTTATAGCACATCTCAATTTGCATTACCTGTATTTCAAGTACTTGACAGCCACCTGTGGTGCAAGGCCACTGTAAGGGAAGGCACATCAGAAGAAAGTGAGGGCAAGTGGATGATTTATGTCAATCTCGGCCCTCTCAGTTTCTCAGCTTGTGAAATTGGCCACAGGGTGAGCCAAGCATGGAGTCAGTTAATTCCCACTTAATGTTAGTCTCGGCACCTCTGTAACACATTCTCTGACTCCACCAGAAAGTGCCCTTTGTCTGTTTCCAAAATACCCCACTTTACCCTCTAGCCTAGCAGTTATTCCCTTCCATTCTAAATTTTTACATGTCAGTGTCCCTCCACCAAACTCTGGGTTCTTTGAGAACAGAGGACATTCCTTTTAAATTCCTGACTCCAAAGCACCTGCATGCTGTGAACATAGTATCTTGGGAGCACTGGACCCATTCCACAGGTGGGCCTTTATTGAAAAAAAATGAATGAAAGCATGATTTTGCCTCTAGGTGACACTCTTGCCCACTCTCATTTTTGCTTTCGTCCTTCCTAGGAAGAGCTGGTGGGGGGTGGGAGGGACTGGACTTCACATTCACACGAAAACGGGAGCATCCAAATCCTTATGATTGGCCTTCAAAGACGCAAAGGATAGGGGCTAAGAATTAAAGTGTATGTCCCAAATGAAATGCCATGTTAGTGACAGAGCTCTGGCTCCTGCCCTGCTGAGCTCCTCAATAACTGACCAAGGAACCCCGGTTTTCTTGGCCAGTTTTTATCTGGCCAGTTAACCTTGGCCGTGTGAGGAAACTGAGTGTCCTGTTTTGGAATGAATAGGAAACAGATCCTGGGACGAATCATCGGGGCAGGGTTGGGGGATGTCAGGAGAGGACTAGGGAAGGTGAGGAAGGGCAGAAGAGAGGCCAACCTGTTCCCTTTTGGCAAGCAAATGGCCCCATTTGTGACTTCTTTATACTTTAGGGCCCCAGGCCCCATTTCCCATAGTCTCCTGCCCAGGACAGAGATTTGGTACATCACACTTAAATCCACTCAAGCTTCCATATTTGTATTTTCTTCTTATGACTCTGATAGACATTTGGCTGTGGAATTCAGATTCACAAAAGCATGCAAGATTGTTCTAAGGACACCAGCTGACACTAGACACTGTGTGTGTGTGCGTGTGTGCAGAAGATTGAGGGGAGACGGTGTGAAAATTTCAGCAGCATGGGCTTCTTCCTGACAAAATGAATTTCTGTGCAGACTAACCTTTCCTCAAACACTGGAGTATTTATTGTGAGCAGTAAGTTGAAACAAACCATATAAGCAAGGTGACCATATCGTCAATTTATTGTCAAAATCAGGACACTTTCGAGTAGAAGGAGGAGCGTTTTTTATAAGGACCCTGACAACAGGCACAGACCTCGGCTGTCTTGGGCAAAGTGGGTTGATTGTCCCTCTACACGCAAGGCATTGCGAAGGCCCTATCACCAGCTTTTCATCAGATTTAACTTGGAATGAAGGCTTTTTCTTCTGTTCTGGCTACTTTTCTTCCTCCTGACAGAAAAGAAGAAAATGCCTTTGGTGTTTCCTAGGGTATGAAGATGACCACCGTTGGACACTGCTCATTTCCCTCAGAACCTCAGCTTCTGCATTCGGCTAACAGGGGCTTTGGTGCCAGGAATCAACAGCATGAGAAAGTGCACTGTCTGTATTTGGTTTGTACATTCCTCATCTCTGTTCTGGACTTCAGTCTGATTTCTCTCATGCCTGTGTGATTGCTTCCGGGCGTGGACCTATAACACCGGGTTAATGCAGACAGATGCTGAGCGGTGTCTTCCCCTTGCTTTATAACTCGCGTTCCCTTGAAGTGGATACCTAGACACAAAGCTTCCTCTCCTGCCTCACTCCCCCTTCATCCCCACCCGTGAGGCACCTCCCCCACGTGGTCACCTAGAGGCGTGGGTATACTGGGAGCGATGACAGGAAGATCTAGCCGCGTGCTGTGGTGCCAAGACCGCAACTTGGATCAAAGGACACGAGGTCTGAGCACCTCGCCCAGAGCCTGACATGTGGTGGATGCTCAGTAACTGTGAGCCAGCTTCTGATCAGACCATCACAGCTAACACTGGCAGTGTACGGAAGGCCTCTGTGACCCTCTCTACCATCCTCGGGTCAGTGTTGCTCCTTGCCCACGTGCCCCCGACTCACGCCCACAGCAGTCGATGCTAATACCACTGGGAGCAAGTGATGGCTCCTCTAGAGGGAGGGGCTTTCAGCTACACATCCTTCAAACCTTAAACATAATTCTTTGGAGTCCCTGGAGCCCAAATAGGAAAGAAAGGATTGTACTCTCCCCGACACGAAGGAGTAAGGTGTTCCCCTAGCCCTGGACATGGGAGGTGAAGAGCCCTGGGTTTGAACTCCCACCCTCACCAGCACTTGTCATCTTAATGTCACTTAACACCTGAAGCCTTGTCTGTAAACAAGGGGCAGTGATAACTACCTCCTACCTGAGGAGTTGCTGTGACAACAAAATACTATGGATGTTAAGCCCCAGGCAAATTACAGGGCTTCTCTATATGGAAACTCTTATTAAGTAGGATTATGTAAAAAAAAACAACCCAAAAACAGTAACTCAGGTGAGTGGGGAAGATAGTTCTAGGACTGGGAGCCCCCGGAAGGAAGATTCTAAAATCATAAATCTTGAAAAAAATAACAAGAAAAAAGAAACCACTAAGACTATAGTCATGACCTATCTCAACTGTAGTTTATACAAGAAATCCCCTTATAGTAGGACAGGAAAGTTTGTGTCAAATCAATGACTGGGCTTGATTAATCAGTGGTAGTTGCTTAAAGCGCCGGTTGAGAAACATTCTGATGCCGAGACTGAACTCAGTAGGAAAGCGTGCCATGACTGATCGTTTCTGAGGCCTGCTCTGGGCACAGAAGTGGGGAGCCCATATTGCCTTCTCTCTGTTCGTCACCGACCAATGGATAAGACTGCCCTTAATGCAGACAAGAATCTGGATGTCTAGAGCAGCTATCAGACCTGGGGTGAGGTTAGGGAAAGGAAGAGAAGGCAGTGATGCTCCAAAGGCCGATACAAAAAGAAAGGCGTGGAAATTCATGGAAAATCCTTGATAGTATATTCAGCAAATTTCGATGATTTCCTAATCATCTCAGAAGGCCTGGGAAGAGTCAAGAGAAAACTGGGGTATTAAGAAGTTCACAGAGCCAAGTTAAAGAACAGGAGGAGAGGGAAAACATAAAAGAATACAAGGTAAAATTAAAGCCAATGCCTAACCTTCTCCTCGGGGACATTAGTTTAAGAAACACAAGTTTATAACCCTTGAGCCAAAATGACCAAGAACAAGGAAGCTTTGAATGTCCTTACATTTAATGTCCCTTCCATACCCAGTGGCCTTTCTCTAATTGCTGAATGACATCTCATACATCTATTTTGAGAACTCTAATCTTGAGAAGAATTGAGTAAGACAAAGAGCAGGCTGGCTCTTACTTAAGGATGGCGAACAAAAGATGACCTTTATAAGGGTCGAGGAGACTATAAATAGAAAATCCCTGTTCCTAGTGCTCTTTCCCCCTTCCTCCAACTCAACAAGAAGGAGAAGCATCTCAAGCAGAAATAATAGTCTCAAAGCAGACCCAAGTTAGTAAAAATGGTCTTGAAGAACTCCAAGAGTTAGGGAAAATACAAAGGTCAACACATTTTGTTTTAAGAAAAAGTTTTGAAACAGGCTTTTCTTCTTCTCTTATGAGACTGTCATGAAGCCGATTTCTCTTGAGTGTGAGGACAGTCAGCCGGGGGGGCTGCCATGCTGCTTGTACCCTCCAGGTCAGTCATTGTGAGAGGAGTATGGGTCAGCTCTCTCCCTCGCCTGCCTAGGACAGGACATTCCTTTCCCTTATCTTCCTACATTTTCCATCGACGCAGCGGCAGGAGAAGCATCTGGGAGTTTTCCAAACTTCTGGGGAAACACCACTGGCCCCGCTTGAAAACATATAGGTTCAATACTCAATTCTTTCCTGTCTTATTTTTTTTAGGAAATGTATATTTCAAAACTTTTTTTCTGATTATAAAATTAATGTACCCATTTTGGAAAGTTCAGAGGGGAATTCTTAGTGTTTCCTTGCCAGTTTTTCACCAGGAGCAGAACTGGCAGGGCTTGGGATGGGGAAGGAAAAGGTGAGTGGGCTCCAGGGTGAGCCCTGGGGTGATGGAAAGGGAATGTTTGTGAGCAGGGTGTAACTCCAAGGCATGGTGACTGTTAGTGTGGTAACGCTAATTGTTGGACTGGGGGTCATCTGATGAAGATTAGGCTTCTCTGATGTGCAGGCAGCTAGGTTTTTCACCAGCTATAACCACTGTTTTTCACAGTTTGAGAAACATTGTCTTTCAAAGGCGAAGTTTCCTCCTTGGTACAGTGGGGAGACCTCTGTTTGTACAGATACATTGTGGAAAGTTCCCTGCCAACTAGAGATGAAACAATTCTACCAAAGCCTACATACTCTACAGACAGCACCATTAACCTTAGACATGACTGTGCCCCTCTGACTCACCGCTGGACCAAGGTAGATGGAGACCATCTGATTTAGTGTGATGGGGGCACCGAGGGAGAAGTTCAGGGTGAATCCAAGATTACCTCTGTTTCCTGATCACTGCACTGTTCCCTGGGATTCTCTGTGCAGCCCTGGGAAGACGTGGTCAAGGGCATGGATTGTCAGAGTGTTGCAGGCACCTCAAGAAAACAGTGGGTCTACTGACCAGGACGTGAGGTGGTGTTTTACGGAGAGATACCCCTTGGCAGTTAGTGGCTATGGGATTGAAACTTCCTCTTTTCGGTTACCCCAGTTCCTGCCTTTCATAAATGCCTGAGTTGAGGCTGCTCCTGTGTGTGAGCAAAGGGCTTGACCAGAAGACATTCAGGGCTCAGGGGGCTGGTAGAGGGGTGGGTGACCTTCGATGAGGAGACAGGGAGACACGGTTGTCCCTCACTCACCAGCCATGTGGGTTGGAACCCATTTCTCCCAGTTTTTCTTCCTCTGGGTTTTTCTACCTCAGTACTGTAGATGTTTTGGGCTGGATGGTTCTTTGCTGGGGTGGGAGGGTGAGCTTTTCTGTCAGCTACAGGATGTTTAGTAAGATCTTTGGCCTTTACCCACTAGGCGCCAGTAGCAACCCCCCCTCCCTCCCGGCTGTGACAACCCAAAGTTTCTCCCTCCATTGCTAAATATCTCCTTGGGCAAAATCACCCCCATCCGTGTCCTGCTGAGAACTACTGAGTCATCCTGCAGGAGGAAGCACTGACCAGAAGGCCTGAACAAGTTTTCCTGCAGATGGAGAGATGATTTCAGGAACAGCCTTCCTTTGGGGATCAAACCCACTCACCATCAAAGCCCAGCTAAAACAGGACTCACCTTCCCTTAAATGGGTTATCTTAGGCCCCAGTCAAGTTCCTTCACCCTTGATCTGACCCAGAATCTCTGTGACGCTTTCCTGTCTTCCCGGGTTCTAGGAAAGCTTTCTGCATCTGGCCTTTATCTCCTGGTCAATTCCATTCTCAGCTGTTGTGTTAGTTGTTTTTTTTTTTTTCCCTGAAAAGGTTTTATTTATTTATTTTTAGAGAGAGGGAAAGGGAAGGAGAAAGGGGAAAACATCGATGTGAGAGAGAGAAACATCGATCAGTTGCCTCTCCTATGCCCCCTGACCTGGGACTGAACAGGCAGCCCAGGCATGCGCCCTAACTGGGAATTGAAATTGGTGGCCTTTTGCTTTGTGAAACAACGCCCAACCTACTGAGCCACACCCGTCAGGCCTGCGTTAGTTTCTGCTGCAACTAATGACTGACAACTTAGCGATTTAAAAGAACATAAATATATTCACATACAATTCTGGAGGTCAGCAGCTTGGCATGGGTCTGGCCAGCCTCAAGTCAAGGCGTCTGCAAGGTGGCGTTCTTTCTGCAGGGTCCGGGAATGAGTCCCTTCCCTTGTCCTTTCTGGATTCTAGAGGCTGCCCACGTTCCTGGGCGCACGGCTCCCTCCCTTGCTTTTCACAGCTGGCAACAATGCATCTCTCTGACTGCTCTTTCTCATCCCACCTCCCTCCCTCTCCCTGACCACACCTGGGAAAGGTCCTCCACTCTTACCAACAAATGTGATTAGATTGGGGCCACCTGGGATAATCCATGGTGTCTCCCCATGTTTACGTCCTTTGCTTAATCACATCTGCAAAGTCCCTTTTGCCACATAGGTTTTGTCACAGTCTTAGGGGTTAGGCCTCAGACATCTCTGGGGGAGGGGCCCACCATCTGCCTACCCCAGCTGTGAACACTGCCTGGGCTGTGTGGACACCACCAGAGCCTGAGCCTCTGTTTCCGGCAGGCTGAAGGCAGGTTATGAGCTCAGTGTTTTCCGAAGGCAGCACCAGTAGGTGGCTGTCAGCCTCAGCACCACACCAGCAGTTCGGCACCCGTGATCATGCCACCCAGCATCACACATTTAGTCTACCTTCCTTCAGTCGCCTATAGATGAGCTTTGCCACTTCCACCAGCCCCCAGTCCCTTTCCTCTGGTGCCCAGAAATACGAAATGGCAGGCCTGACTCCCTAGGAGGAAGGTCTAAAGCTGGGTCAACCCACCTTATGTTCCTCTCTCCACCACCCGTAACAGCCTGATGGCTTGGACCAGCTGGTGTCTCCTCCTGTAGGCCACCAGCACGTGTGCCAGCCCACCTGCCATGTGCACACCTGTGTCGCCCCCACACCCCATCCCTTCTCTCCTCACTGCAGGACACCTGGGGCCATAGCCTGGCCCATGAAAAATGTGAATAACATATTAACTCACGGGATCCTCACAACAACCCTGTGAAGTAGTTGCCACCGCCCTTTCTTACAGGTGAGAAAACTGAGACACAGAGATGTTTAGGAACGGGAGTGGATGGCGATGGGATTTACACTCAGACAAGCTGGCTCCGAGTCTGTGCCTCTCCCAACAGGAGACTGTTATGCTCTCTTGGGAAGTACAGTGCTTTCTCCTGCCTCGATGCATTTGCACTTTTTGGGAGCACAAGGGAGTGCTTTGTCCAAAGCAGGGGACCTGACCAAGGGAGACGGAATGGGTGGCAGTAATAACACCATCGTCACAGGGTTGTGGTGAGGATCAAAGGAGGATAAAGGATGTGAAATGGTCTGGTAGAAGGCACTATTACCGTTCGACTGTGGGCTCTCGTGCTTGTTGAGAATGAACTTGGGAGAAAGACCCTCACATGGGCCCATTAGGCGGCACCTATTCCTTTAGTATAAGTCTTCTCATTCATGGCCACTGACTAGATCAGGACCGTGCCACCTCTTGCTCAAACCTGTACAACAGGCTCCTACCAGGCACCCTGCCTCTATTCCTGCCCCGATCAATCTAGATGCCCCCAAATTAGACTTACTGAGTCACAATCTTGCTGTTATTTCCAAGTTACAACCTTCAATGGCCCCACTTTCCATGGCTGGGCCTGCAGGGTGCCACAAATGAGCCAAGCATGCAGACGTGGCTAGCTGGGCCCTCTGTGGTTCGACTGAAAGGGAATTGGACACTTAGCTCCAGCTGATTGTCTGCATGAGGCTAGATCTTCCCATGTTTAACCGTTTGAGTCCCAGGGGGTATTGTCAGCAGCGCAATTGCGCTGCTTGGGACTCAAACGGTTAAAGAGAAGCTAGGAATCTGGGTGGTATGTGAAATGTCCATATCTTTTAAAGTTGACTCAAATGAAAAAGAAACACACGATACAGGTCAAACACTAGCCATCTGCGGTATGAATGGAATCATCAGTGTTCGGCCTTTTGGTGTACAGGCTAAATCAGAATCAGAGCTTTGCATGCTAGGCTCAGAATGACTCGAGAATGACCTCCCTTTCCAGTCTCCTCTCCTGCTGGGCTAGCCAGGAGCAGTTCTGGCTCCCGGGACACCTGAGGCGCCTCTCTGTCTCTGCACCTTTGCTCTGCGGGCTCTGGAATGCTGCCCTTTCTCCCAGCTCCTCCAGCTCCACTTTGAAAGTTGTTTTCTTCTCCTGGAAGTCTTCCCTGATTTACCCTAGCCAGTGAATAATTAAATCATGATATACAATCTACTTCCTCTGGGCCTCTCGTGCACTGTGAAAAGTTTCTACAGGAAATAAAACCCCTCGCCTATAATTTCACCTCTGCTGTGCTTTCTGCCATATGTCGGCATGCACGCCCATCAGAAGGCTTCAGAGAAAAGTTGTGATAGTAAATTATAAGCACCTTGTGTGCAGAGACCCCTACGCAGAGCCTCCCCCGCCCCCACCACCACTCAAGCCCCAGGATCTGCCTTGTAGGTGCTGCATGAATGAATGAGAAGGCTTCTCAAAAGCTTTGACTTTATGCGACTAAGCTGAGTTTACCCTGGTCAGGCTGAACTCAAACCCAGGAGACCGTGGCTGATTGGCTCACCTGGCCTGCACTGAGTCCTTATGTTTGCTGCAAACAGCAAAACCCCTCTGGTCGCTGTAGCTCCTCCACAGGGCTCCACTCCTACCATCGCACAGCCAGCACCCTTGGTCACTGAGTGCACAAAACACCCTCACCCCTGCCCCTGGGGTGGAGGGGATCCAGGTGCTAGCACTGCTGATGGGCGAGGAGATGCCAGTATCCCTGGGACACAGGAAAGCTGCCCTGAGGGGGCAGCTCCCAGGTTTGATGAATTCAGATTAGTATTGATCTTACTAAGCATCTTAACATTCAAGATCCCAGAGGAGCCTCAGAGACATTAAAATCAAAGCAGGAAACTGAGGCCCAAGGCCAAGCAGGGTATGCCCTAGGCAGGAACCAGGACATGTAACTGCAACTTTGAAGACTTTTTTCCACTAAGCCATAAATTGTCCACTTCCATTTGCAGTGCTCTAGGGAAAACACAGGGCAGATAGCATCGGGCCACATTTTTCATAAATCCATTCTTCTTTTTTTAAAGATATTTATTTATTTATTTACTTATAGACAGGGGAAGGAGGAAGAAAGAGAGGGACAGAAACATCAATTATGGTTGCCTCTCACATGCCCCGCACTGGAGACTCAGCCCACAACCCAGGCATGTGACCTCACTGGGAATTGAACCAGCAACCCTCTGATTCACAGGCTGGTGCTCAATCCACTGAGCCACACCAGCCAGGACTCATAAACTTCATCCTTGTAGCTGTGTGAAAGTGGGCTTCTGATTTGTCTTGAATGTAGCATTGGGAGTGTAACATTTGCCTCCAGCCACCCTCCCCCAACTCGGTGCAGCTTCCTTAGTGAAAGGTAGGTGAGTGGCATGCATCCACACATTTCAAATACCTAGCAAAATATTTGTCACAGGAGCCCTGACTGGTGTGGCTCAGTTGGGTGGCCTTGTCCCTCAAAGAGAAAATTTACAGGTTCAATTCCTGGTCAGGGCACATGCCTGAGTTGAGGGTTCAGTCCTTGGTCGGAGCTTGTGTGAGATGCAACCAATCGATGTTTCTCACCTTCTCTTTCTCCCTCCCTTTCTCTCTCTCTAAAAAGAAATAAAATCTTTGGAAAATACTTGCCATAGGAGGGACAAAATGAGAAAACTTTCACAGGTAATTTGCTTCCAGGTGTCACGATTTGCAATCTGTCACAGCTTGCCATAGGTCCCTGGGAACATTCAAATGAAGAAGAGCCACCATTTCAGTCAAAAAATTCTTTTTTACCCTTATGCATTTTCCAAAACAAGAGACTACACTGTTCCCTTCTCAGGCCCACCCTGGGGACCTCTGCTGCTGAGTAAGTCCGTAAAGGGACAGATCTACTGCTGCTAAGGTCGTTATCTTCCTTTGACAGATGAAGAAACTGAGGCTCAAAGCAACTCAAAATCACTCATCCATTAATTTTCAGTGAAATCAATGCACTGGGCACTGTTCTGGGTTCTGGAGATACAACAGTGAGCAGGACAGACACGGTCCTTGCCCTCGAATTCCTTCCAGCCTGACAAAAGAAAAGACTGTTGGTAGTTATAGGAAACAATATGGCACCCCCAAAATGCCACTTTGGTGTAAGGGTGGTTTTCATCTGAATGCAACTGAGAAGTGGTGGACTTCAGAAAAAGCTCTCTTCCTTCCCCCTGTTTGCCTAAAGGTTGGGGGTAAGTTTCCCTTTGTGTGGTGTCCCCCCACCTCTCTCGTACCAGGATGGGAAGGACTCTAGACTCACCAGTCCAGAGATGGCACTGAGAGGAATCTGCATTAGCAAATGTCCCCACAACCACCCTTATCACCCGGGAGTTCCCCACATGTTTACCTTCTCACAGTTGACACCCCCAAAAGCTCAGAACCCTTTTCCTGTGCCTTGTCACTTCTCTGTAAGTTGGTTCTCTTGGGTATAAGCCTGTGGGTCTGACCATCTCTTTTGGGGGGAGGGGTTCATTTCCTTTCTGTGAGGCCCTCCATAGGCATATGGAATAAACCTTTTTATTCTGTTGATCTGTCTTTAGCAGCTGAATTTCCAGGGTACCAGTCACAGAACCTGAGAGCACAGAGAAAGAAGTTTCCCTCACCTACAAGATCTCCTGACACTTAGTCCTGAGCCCTTTCTACCTGTCCACGGGGCCAATGCCACACTTTCCAGTGGGCAGTGAATGAGATTCCCCCATCATTTGCTCAGTCCTCAGTCCTTGCCTGCTCCCTTTACCCAAACCTGACCTCGTCACCACCCTGGCTGCTTCCCTAAAATGGGCTTTATTTTGAGAGGGGAGGCTGGGGACCTCCTCGATCTTGTTGATGGCCAGCGTTTTGGAGGTTTCTCGGTAGCAGCTTTCAGGGTCAGTAGCCCAAAGCATGTGATGATATGGCCTAACCAAAGAAAACCAGACCCCAAAGAGAGACACAGCTTCAAAGAGGCTTTTGCTTGCAGTACAATTACTTAGTCATGCAAACGATGCCGGGCATGATGGTTTCTGGGAAATGCCAAGCATTTCTTAAAGATGTTATCGTTTGAAGGCAGCCTTGTGACTGCTGTTCATCTAAAGCATGCTTGACATCCAGGCCCAGAATGCTTCACCTCTGCCTGGGATGTCATGTGTTTGTCCTATGGTTGAGCTCTGGCAGCTTGTGTTGTCACAGAACCAATAAAATCCAGCAGGAGAAACCACAGCACTCTGACAGAATAGAGATGGAGACAGAAAGAACTGACACGCAGAGACTTGTGTGTGTCTGTGTGTGTGTGCTGAACTTCAGAGCCACTGTGGCAGAAGGAGCTTTGCTGGGCCCTGACAGTAGAAGCTTGATAAGTGTCACAGAACGTCTTGGGTACCTAGCCACAGCCCCTAAGACCCTAAGCACTGTGTGACAGGTATAAATAACCCAGGTGTTCCATGTGGTTGCTCACTTTAGCAATTTGTCCTGAAGTCTGTCCCACCTGCTGTGGGGCAGTCCCTCTCCCTTCTGCTTCTTGAGCCGGGGAGCTCTATGTGAGTGAACTTGAGCACTTCCACGACTGGGCTACAGGCATGCTCAGATATGGCCGAGAGACTTGAGGAGGGTGGGGAGGCTTGTAGCAAGTGAGGCTATGAGGAGGGACGGTGAGGATCCTAGTGGAGAAATCACCATGACTGCTAAGGAGCATGGTTGAAAACCCAGGCTCAGCACCAAGACCGGGGTCCTGGAAGAAACTGTGGTGGGAGAGCAGCACACCCCGCCCACCCGCTCTGTGGCCAGCCCAGAGTGCACCTCTGCCGTGGGACACCCTTGGCAGCAGCCTTGTGTGAGAGGGGTTGGGGGCAGGGAGGCTGCCCCTGCTGCGATTCTCTGGTAAAGCTACCCCTTTCCAAGCTGAGCACTGGAGCAGATGTCAAGGGTGGCTGAGAGTCATGCAGTGTTCCCTCCACCCTCTAAATGCATCAGAGGTCGAGGCAGGTTATGTCACTGTGCTGTGTGGGCACTCACAGGCCAGGGGAGGGTGGCAGAGATGTGGACAGAGGCCCTGGTGGCACCAGAACAGATGGGGAGAAGTAGGCCAACGCGAGTGAGTAGACAGCAGCTAGAGAGTGGTGCAGGGAGCGGCAAATAGTGGTCGTCTGTGAGCTGCCCGCTCTCAGGTAAGTTAGAACACAGCCACAAAGCAGGTGGGCGACTTCAGGGCCGACTGCTGAAATGACTGACTGTCCCTGACACCCAAACAGGTGTACTTAAGACATCCCTGGGTTATGCCTGTCACATAGTGCTTGGGGACTCTTGGAAATAGGTGGGGAAAGGAATGCCACCCAGGACTGCACTCCCAGTGGGAACCATGTGGGCTGCTGACAGCTGAGAGCACTCAGTCCTTCATATCTGGGTGGTAGTTTTTAGGGGGTTAAAGAAAGAGAAACATCACTACATCAAATAGATATATAAGGACAGAGAGGCATCCTAATTTCAGCAATATTAGAAAATGGTAAAAATATATACACATTTTTCCATAGAATTGAGGTGACTGTCATATAAACATGGTGACCTTTATATTCATTGGCCAGCGAAGCGTGCGTGTTTAGGTTACAGGAGGTATCAGATAAATCGAAGAATTGTCATGTGTGCTTTAGGACAGTGCTCACAACCTGGGAAGGCCTCGTTTTGTTCTGAGTCTCATGATGGACTCTCTCAGGGACCTGCGGCAAAGCCCCTCGGCTCCCGAGACTGATCGTTCCAATTCAGAAATATGAGGAAGCTATAGAAATATTATCCACAGCCTCTTTTGTCAGAAAAATTGAATTTAAATTGTGTTTATTATAGTGAATTTTAGCTTGTTATTTAAAAGAATCATATGGCATGTTCTTTTCAGAATTTAAAAAGCTCTTTTAAAAAAAGTTATTTATTTATTTTTTGAGAGAGGGGAAGGGAGGGAGAAAGGGAGGGAGAGAAACATCAACTGGTTGCCTCTCAAACATGCCTGGACCGAGGACTGAACCTGCAACCCAGGTATGTGCCCTGACCAGAATCGAACTGGTGACCTTTCAGTTCACAGGCCAACACTCAACCAACTGAACTATGCTGGCCAGCACTAAAAAATTCTTCAAGGAATAAATGTTCATCCCCTAATTTATATTTAAATATTTAAAACATTTTTTGGTTAGAATTAGGTTGCCTTACTGTTTTCTATTTCAAATGGGTTATGTAGGGATTGTAGTGTGTTTTGATTTTTCCTTTCGTGGTGTTTCCTGAGAGATGGTGAGTGATTGTTTCCCTTCTTGAGCCTTCCCCTCCAAGACTTTTCATGGCAACTGTTGGGAAGGACCCCCACCCCGCCCCTTTACCCATGAGCAATCTCCCTCGCTTCCCAAGGTTTTGCACATCACTGAGCTGTGAGACCACACGGAAAGTCCTACTGTGCTTCACAGCACAGGCTGAGGAGCAGGACCACCTGGGTCTGCCCAGTAATAAGCCTAACGCCCCAGGAAAGTTACCTTTCTCTGAGCCACAGTTTTGTCACTTGTAAAATGAAAGTGACGATAACAGCATTGACTTCATAGTGTTGTTGTGAGTCTTAAATGGGTAAACAAACAAATGGCACCTAACATAGAACCCAGCGCATAGTAGGTGCTCGATAAATGTGAACTACTAGCTGCGAAAACAGCAGAACCGACCTGATGTAACAGAATTAGAGGAGAACCCATACAGCACACACCAGTCCTAGAATATTTCCCCATCATCCCGGCAAAGTAGACTTCCACCCATTCAAGTCACTCCCAGGCCAGATTATTGTCTCGTAGGGGTCCCTGCTAGAGGGCAGGCATTAAGTCTTGTGAGGGTAACTTATTCAGACCCTGGAGCTGAAAACTGGACAGAGAGGGTAGTTTTTGCACAAGCAACGCCTCAGAGAGGGTTCCTGAGTGAGAGAGAGAAGACACGCCCAGTTGGGATCCAAGGGACTGGACTCATGCACACAGCAGTATTGAGTGACGGTTTGTTGCTGTTGTTTTCATTCTGAGATGTAATTGACATGTCACATTGTGTAAATCAGTCTCAAAGGTTATACACCTTGCAATGTGTTGATTTCATACGTGTAGACACTGCAATACGATTACCGCCGTAACATTAGCTAGCACGTCTGTCACGCCATATAATTAGCATTTTCTCTTCTGTGGTGAGAACATTTAAGATCTAGCCTCTTAGCAACTGGCAGGCCCACGATGCGGTATTGTGAAGTGTGAGGATAGTGCTGTGCACCGGAAACCCAGAACTCGGTCACCCTCTAACTGTGAGTCTTACACCCTTTGACCAACAGCCCCCTAGTCCCCTGCCTGACCCCCCACCCCACGGAGGCTCATGCTCATAGACAGCAGTAAGGTTCACACTCTTAACTAACCCTAACTCAGTTCCGCCTCCTGGGTACCCTTGTTAAGTTAATAGCATCTCAGAGCTCAATTTTCTTTTTTTGTGAAATGAAGACGATACCACTTTCTACATCACTGTTCTGAGGATTAAATAAGGTGTCATACAGAAAGCATTTGGCACCCTGTCTGGCATGTTCTGTGTTCTCAAAAAATGTCAGAGAATTTACCATATTTTGCCATGTATAATGCACACTCGTATTTTTGCACACATTATACATGGCATTGTTACACCCATGTATAATGCACATTCTTAGTTTTTCCTTAAAAACTTGGGCAAAAAAGTGCACACTACACATGGCAACATACGGCAACCTTCTCTCCCAACCTTTGTGAAAAATTTCCAGCATCTCAGAATGGAGTTTCAACAGCTCATGAACTGTGGACTTCACTTCCTCAAAAGGATGCTCTCCATCTCCCTTAGAACCAGAGCAAAACCAAAGGGGACCCAAGAGGTGGAAACAGGACAGTCCGTGAAAGGTCTGCCATGGGCATATAAAGAGCCTCAGCCAACAGGGACCTGACTACAAGTTACTTCTCTCAGAGAAGAGCACAGTGCCCTGCTCCCACGTGTGCACAAGAAGAAAACCGTGTGCCGGCCTGACGTCACACAGAAGGTGCGTGAAGGAACAAGGACTCCCAGTCCTTCACATCTCACCTTGCATCCGCCCACAGGACCCTGTGTCTCCAGGCTCCTGTCCAATTACTGTGTTTTACTTTATACCGAAGGAAACACAAGTTCTCATGACAGACGAAGAAAGTCCCTAAGGCTTAGCAGAGGATGCTTAGAGTTCCAAAATAAGATTTTTCTCAGCAGGGCAAAAGGTAGCTAGAAAAAGAAACATGCGGGCTGTTTCTTCTCTTCTGGCCCAGGAGAAACTGTTCTGGAGGTGGCCTTGATGCAAACATTTGCGTGATGAAAGAATAAATCATGAAATCACCCAGGGCCAGAGACCTTCTGGTCAGAAGCTGGACAAGTATTCATCCTGTTTTGAACGTAAGGACGAAAGTTTGGAAATTGGTTCTGGTTTTAAAGTTCATGCCCTCCTTTCCCCTCAGTCACCATGTGCAGTTATTTTCCCTCCACTCCATCTCTCCCAACACTCCCCTCACCCCACTTTTGAATGGTCGCCCTCTCTTACGCGTCCTATGAGCTGGGAGGGACCTGTTGGCTGCCAAGGCTCATGGCTTCCTTCCAACCATGGCCTGATGTCCAGGTCCAGCTTCACTTTGACTTTTGACTGCACCTTCACAACTGTTATGTTCTGTGCTTATGCTTTACAGGTCTTTTGTAATGTGTGTGGTTAATTTTCTTTTTGTAGAAAAGATTCCATTTATTTTTAGACAGAGGAGAAGGGAAGGAGAAAGGGAAGGAGAGAAACACACATGAAAGAAACATGGATTGGCTGCCTCCAACACACCCCCAACCGGGGAATGGCCCCACAACTCAGGCCTGTGCCCTGACTGGGAATGGAACCTACGACCTTCCAGTTCGCCGGCTGGTGCTCAATCCACTGACTCATACCAGCTAGGGCTGTGGTTAATTTTCAAAGCTGGAAACCAATGAACACTATTTACATTATTGAGCCCATAGAAATGGCGGGCAGGGATTATCTTCTCTTATCTGTGGGCTTCCATTTCCAGCATCAAGATCAGGTGCTAAGCAATTTTTGCTTTAGAATGCCTTCAGAGCTTGGCCCCCCAAAGGCAAGTCTGAGGAGGGTTTTATTCTGGGGAATAAGTGCCCTAGGAGAAGCTTTAGTTCTCCTACAACAGATAATTCCATGTCTTTTGAGACAATTCTTGGGTTTTATGTTTTTTATTCCCTAGGTTCTGTCTTTGGATGAACACCTGCTGAGAGAGGGCCTCACTGGTAGCAGTGGATCTGTAGGACCTCCAAGTGTTGGCACTATTTTCAGGGCCCCCTCCCCTCATTCCTACCCTTCAGCTCAGTGACGTGACACTCTCCACTCCCCCCCCCAGAGTCCTGCCTCCGCCATCTCACCTCTGAGCTTCCTCAACAGAGGTCAATGTGAATCCCACCTGCTTCCCACAGCCCAGAAATTTGCTGACATCTCTGATGTACTCATTATCTCCTCTATGTTCTCTTGGCTCATGAGTTAATTCCATTTTTGTACTTTGTTACTGACATTTAATAAGATCTCAGGAAGTGGTGGCAAAAGCATAAATATGTTCTGCCACTTTGAACTAAAAGATTATGATGTTCCTGCTTTGGACATTTTATTCTTACTACCTGTTCACTAAAGTCAGAGTAATTGTCTCCACTGTTGGTTTTGATTAGCTTTTGATATTTCCTTACATTTGGGCCGCCACTCTATTAGTTCCACACACTGAGTGTTTCTAGGAGCCTTGCACCGAGTCAAGTGCTAACCAGGATATGTCTGGGTTACAAACACGGATCGCGATGTCATAAAAATACATTTCAGTGTTGTAGTAATTAGGAATATCCAGGTTCCCATTTTTTGTTGTCTTTTATATTTTTCTATTTGTAACTTATCTCGACCTTCATAGACCTGGATCCCTTCAGTCAGGTATTGTGTCTTGGAACTTTCTCTACACCCAAGCGTGGTTCCTGGAACCAGCCAATGCGCAGTAAACACAGCTGATAGTTTGCGGGGCTCAGCGTGAGCTCAGCATGAGCACAGTGCTCAGGGCCAGCATGTCAGTAGGTGCCCTGTGAAAACTGGTCAAGTACAACACCCCACTAAGAGAAATTCCAAAAAGAGAACCAGGAAAAGGAGAAAAGGCAATTATTATTTTTAATGAAGAAGTTGAGTATTTTATTAGACTATTATTCTCCTACAAAGCCATTGCTTCACTGTATAAAAATAGCATCAGCAAACGTAGCACATTACAAAGTTAAGGTAGTATTGTTTGTCACCTGACATTGTATAACAAATAATGACATCTCCCCTGCCAGTTATTTCCAATGGGAAGATTATGAAGTATTTTGACCCAAATCCAGAGATGGCTGTAAGCAAGTTACATTATATAAGGCTTATGACAATATTATCCTTGAATTGTACAATTTTTATAACTAGTTGACACCACAGATAATTTCAGGAATTCTGAATATTACAACTGCAGCCTAGACTAAACATTGTAGGGTATTGTGTGAAAAGGATGCGTATTGTGCTCATCTGCCATCACTAGAAAGCAAAGGACTGTTTTCTCCCAATAGCATTGTTTTAAGTGGCTTCTTTTTCCATTGGTACTACTAAAAGTTATTTACTACTAAAGCTATTTTAAATCTTCTCTCCACCACCAACCTAAAAGAACTGTGCTGGATTAAGTTGTTTCATACTACTTTATTTAGGGGGGTTCCATTTCCGCTCCTCGGTAGATTTTAGGTGTTTCTCGTGCGCTTCTTCACTCCTTAGAGCATCCTGTTCTGTGGGCTCACGCGGTGTGATCTCAGTCGCCCACCAGCGTCATAACTGGATTTGTTGACAAGTTCTAGTTTCTCTGCAAGAGCTTCGTGAATCTCAGTCATCTCTCCGATAGAGGAGGTTAGCATTCACTAGCAGCTTTCACACTTTCTAAAGCACCAAATTTGTCTTGTTTGTTCAAGTTTGTCCTACCTTCGGGCAGACTGCAGTAAACAACATCTCCCGAAGCTGCTGGTGCGGAGTCCCTGATTCCCACTGCTCCAGTGCCTCTCTACGTTGTTGCGCATTCATGTTTCTCTGTGAGTTCCACGCTGAGAGCAGATCGAGGCTGGCGTGCAGGGACCAGACGGTGCCACCTCAAGGCCCCAGTGCCATGGCCATATTCACAATGACAATTATTTTTTAAAAAACAAACAAACCAACGACAGCATCTCTCAGAACTGAAAGATCTGGATGGCCAGGTAGAAAGTATGAAGTACCTTGTACAATGAACAAAAAATAAAAAGACCTACACCAACGCTCATTATCCTATTTCTGTTAACCAGAGTGAGGAGAACATCTTAAAGGCTCCTAAAGAGACAGAGCAGGCCACAGTCATAGAACTAGAACCCAAACTTCACTTCTCAATAGTAATGCTGGAGGCCAGAAGACAATAGAGCAGCACTTTATGACAAATATGCGCTATTATAAAGAAAAGAACTTTTATTGCTTGGACAGTGTGTGACGCTAAACTACTGTGGGTTATACAGGAAACTAAGCAACGCAATGAGACAATTATCAACTCTAGGAGAAATGAACCGTTGTCTAAAACAGGAAATACACAATTACAGCATACCAAATAGCCCAGCTGTAAGCACTTCATAAAAGCAGCAATTCTGGATATTCATTTAGCCAAAGACTATGATAAAACTTTAATTCAACAGATGACGCTAAAATAATCTAATATCCACACTCAAAACTAAAATGAAGCTTAACCCTGGTTACCACACACCATATAAAAAAATTAATTAGAAAGGGAACAGTCACCTAAACGTAAGAACTAAAAATATAAAAACTTCTAGAAGAAAACATAAGAGAAAATCTTTGTGGCCACAGAGTAAAGAGGATAAAGAGAAACATATATCTGAGTACAGGCTTTTTATCCAGAAGACATGTTTACATTTGCCCAGCTACCCAACCCCTCATCTTCTTCCTCTGGACCCCATAAATCTGATCTCACTTTCTAGAATTTGGGCTTCCTTTTTAAGATTCCACCTATAAGTGAATCTTCCTTTGTCTGACTTATGTCATTCAGCATAAAGCCTTCATGGTCCATCCATGCTGTCACAAATGGCAGGATTTCCTTCTGTTTTATGGCTAAATAGTGTTCCATTGTTTATATATACACGTGACGACTTCTTTATCCACTCACCCATCAGTGGGCACGTTTCCACGTCTGGGCTATTGTAAATAATGGTGTGACGGACATGGCGGTGCTGGTAACCCCTTTGACATAGTGATGCTGTTTCCTTCAGATATATACCCAGAAGTGGGGTTGCTGGATCATATGGTAGTTCAATTTTAATTTTTTGAGAAACCTCCATACTGTTTTCCATAATGACTGCACCAAGTTACATGGCTACTAACGATGCAGAAGGGTTCCGATTTAGATCATCTTAAGGGACAGAGATTTAGAAGCATTTCATTGTTGTAGTGATCCAGACCCACGTACCTCACTTCTTCATCAAAATTCCACTTGCTGCTCTTGCCTGGCACTGAATACTGATGGTGAGGGTAAGAGGCATAGGTAAAGAGAAAGGGATCTTCCTGAGGCGAGTGGCACGTGGTGGACGGGTAGTAGCTGTTAAGATCCACGTGCACCTTCTCTTCATAAAGATCACCCCCTGGATTTGGCCATGATGGATGAGAGCTAGTTTTGGCTGCAGGGGGCTCCACTGGAATCTGCTGGGAAAGGGGTTCTAAAGAGCTCTGGGAAGGGGAGAAGTCGTAAGACCAGCTCGTCTGAGGATAAGGGTAACCTGGGCAACTGCTGTCGTTGAGAGGATTTCTCCCCAAAGCAGCATTTTTATTCCACATTTGCAGATCACTGTAATCGGAGCGGACGCCAGAGACAGAAGGCTGAAACAGGTCTCCATTACTGTAGAACCGGCTGCTGGGCACTTTGTATTTCTCATAGAGCTCAGTAGGGCACATGGAAGAAGTGGGGTCTGCCAGATCAGTGGTTCCCCCCAAACCATAACTCTTAAACAAGCCATCATTCGGTGACTTCTGCTGGGGGGCGTTAGCCATTAAGTATCCACTGTCACTAGCAGGCAACTGGATGCCTTCCTGGAAAGACCATGCTAACGGTAAACTCCCCCAACTCTGTGTGTCTGCTGGAACAGACTGGAAAGGAAAGTGAAAAGGTCATGTTAATAAGTTAGGCCGGTTGACACACCGACCCCAGGCACCCGTGAGTTCCTCTGTGCTCATGGGTGCGCCACCAGTCTCCTGGTTCCTTACATGCTGAAGCCCGAACACACACAGAGCAGCGTTACCACGGCCACCTGGGACCCAAGAGAAGTGCAGGCCGCTTCCAATTCCAGTCTAACCTCACTAACCGGGGAGAGCTGAATTGCCTTCGACTCTAACGTGAGTGTGTTTAAGTGTTTCACCGTCAGAGGAAAACCCGACATCCTGCAGGCCTCCGTGAGAAACTTAGAAGGGCTATTTAATAAAAGTGAAACTACAGCCACAAAGCTTTATCTTAGACTCAGTACAGCTCTCCGGGGAGTGATCTCTCCATCTCTCTCTCACATTTCCCTCCTTGATTTTTCCATTTTTTTAGGGCTATATGGAGTCCAAGGCACTAGGGCTGTTATTTTTATTTTCTCAGGACTTTTCTGTTAACTCATTTTGCTGAATCATAAATAGGACTTCTAGAGTATAAAGTGGAAAATATATTTTTAGTAATGGAGGAAGTACATTGTTTTGCAGTTAATTATCGAAAAAGAATCTAGTTGAGAATTAATTCTCTTGTTTAGGTAAAACAATTGACTAATAAGAGGATGAGGGGTGGGGAGAGTGAGTGGGAAGAACTGCCCTTCAACATGTGCCATGACTGGGAGAAGGGATGAGGGGCCAGTTATTTGAATTTGGGGCTTACATTTCCAGACAAGAGACACAAGTTATATATTTTTAAATATGTAAAGTACATTTAGAGCCTCCAGGGATGGACTGGCTCCATTTCTGCCCTCCCAAAAGGAAATGTGGAGCACTGAAGAGTAGAAAAATATAGGACTTACTATCACGATCAAGCAGACAAACCTACAGTACAATGTAACCCCCACCGGGCATGGACTTCATATCACACCCTCTCATCCCTGCCCCGATGACCGCTGTTTTCAGCAAGTGCCTTGTTATTTCATCTTGGTGAAGAGTGCTGAGGACATACAGGTGACCCCTGAACAGCATGGGTTTGAACTGCGCTGATCCACTTACTTGTGGATTTTTTTCAATAAATATCTGTCCTGTCTTTGATCCGAAGTCGGAAGTCTGTGGGTGCAGAGGGCCACCTGTCTGCGTTGATCTACTCCAGTTTATATAGGGGATTGGAGCACATGTGGATTTTGGTATCCATGAGGGATCCTAGATCCAATCCCCTATGTATACCAAGGGGCAACTTAAGTTTTGGGGGAGTCAAAAGTTACATGCATATTTTCAACTGCTTGGGGGGTCAGCAGCCCCAACTCCTGCATGGTTGAAGGGTCAGCTGTGATCTGTTTTAGGAAAAAATGAAGATTTGTGGGGAAAACATGAGGCTAATATTTGTGATCACTTTAGTTCATTTTGTTTCTATCAGAACCCAAATATAGAGTGCCAAATATAGGTTAAGTACTAATTCCAGTCTCTTTTTCATTGTAGTAGGGAAGAAGCTCCTAAGTTTACACATAATGTACAATTGAGAGCGTGCTACAAAGATGGGAGACATTAAGAGGGAAACCTTGGGTTCTGTTTCTGTGGCAGATGCCTGCTTATAGATGAGCCTGACGGGAAATGACTTCTGGCTCTCATTTGTAGCTAAGGGGGGTGGTGAGCTGCAGGAGGCTTTGAACACATATGGGAAAAAGTTACCTTTGCCTCTGGGCCCCTGTTCAGCTTCAAGATGGAGGAAGATGAGGTGTGCACTTTCTTCAATGTTCTTCTTGCCTCAGCCTCCAGTTTGGTTTCAGGTTTTGGATGATCATGTTCTCCCTTTGACTTGAGAGACAGGACATAAAATGAGTAACTGGATGGTACTTCCAGTATGTGAAATTTTACCCTAAGAGTGGCTAAGCCTTTTAAGTGCCTCCCGTGTCCAGCCTGTGCTTTCTTGCCTGCCTGTTCTCACCCCTGTGGCAGAGCCATATTCATAGGGACAACAAGCAATGCCTATTGCCCACGATCTCCTTTAACCTCCAGCACAGCCCTGAATGTACACACCATCGCTCTCATCCCCAGTTTACAGAATGGGAAATTGAGGCATGGAGACATTATGGCACCAGACTCACTTCCCCCTAGTAAGTGGGTGAGCTAGGATTCACAATGTACTGGAGCCTGCCAAGCTGAGAGCCGCTTGTTAAAGATGTGGGACTTGTGTGAGCTGGTTGTTAAAAACAGCTGACAGCTTGAAATCAGCCATGATAGGAAGAGTTTCAGCACTGGAACTGGCAAACCCTGCGAATGAGAACATTTTCTTTCTGGAGGGCGGGATTACCAGCACTCCAGCGATTCAAACCCAGGCAGTCTGCTGGGAGAGGCCGCTCTTCACCACTGTGTATAGCACCGGCCCCCATGTTTACTTCTTCACACCCAGATGTCACAGAAAAGTGGGGCTTAGGGGAGTCGAGTGTTTCAGTCCATAGAGCCCTGTAGAAGCCGGAGCTGGGATCTACTCTGGGGTTTGTTGGAGGCTGCCACATGAGGCAGGGCTGCCAACCCAAGTGTGATCAGATCACTAACCCCTCAGGGGCCCGAGCCAGAAGCAGCGAGCTACCCTCGAGGGCTCGGCACTTGGCACCTCTGGAGGTGTGGGGTACAGACACTTGCTTGCCCAGAGTGTGCCTCGTGGCTGGTGTCAGGTCTCATTCACCTGGGCATCTCCTGTAGGAGACTCCTCCTCGTACTCTGTAAACATTTCTTGAATTAAAGAGAAATACATGTTATCACTCTAACTCAAATCCAACCTGGAAAAATATGAAGCGTCCGTCATGCCTCCAGAAGTTGGTGACCGGGAAGCCCCCATGGCCACGGCAAGCAAGTAGCTTCAAAGGGCTGTCGCAGTTGGGACAGCGTTTCCCTATGAAAGAGCAGAGAGTGGTGACCTCATTCAGCTGAGCCATGCCAACTGACCCCTGAGTGTGCACAGCCCTGGCGGTGGCTGCCTGGACTCCTGAATGGCAGAGAGCACACCTGGGCGCAGCTTTATGCACTGCCAACAACCAGGCGTTACCCTGGCCCTCGGAAGCCCGGCCACCATAACAGCCCAAGTCAGTCTCAAGCGTGGACAGAGGAAGAGGCCTATAGAATGGGATGTTTCACAGGTCAGGGGGGAGCTCCTCTGAGCAGAAAACCCTTCCCTAGTCATTTACTGAGACTTGAAATTCTTGGTAGAGAAGAAGAAAAAGTTCTTTTACTTCACAACTAGAACTCAGGGTAAGGGGCAAAGCCACATGGAACAGAGAACACAGCTACCAAATCTCCACCAAAGTGTAAATGACCGGTGTTAGATCCTGCCCCGAGAGCAAGTCTTGAAGACAGGTTACAAGGAAAGAACGTGAAGTAACTTGAGATCTGAAGTGGGCAAGTCATGGGGAATGTTGAATGGATTTCACGATCTGATAAAAAACCAAAAGGAGCACATATTTCAGCATGTGATTATGGCATGGACCTAAATGTCATGGAATGAGTCTAACCCTAAATTTAGTCCCAGTGTTCCCACTGAAAATCAAAGCACTCCTTGAGATCATACAGGGACCCGTTCCCCAAGAGGTCAGGAGGCGAGTCTAAAAAACAACTTTCTCCTAAACTTTATATGGGTGAACCGATGAATTAATGTTAGTCCTATAAGTGAGGCATCTTCCTTTTAACAGAGGCCTTGAGTCAGGTGCCTTAACCCAAGGGAGCCGTTTTAATGGTGGGTGCTCTGGCCACAGCAGACCTGTGGGGCAGTCCCCCGGCAGGGAATGAGGGGGGTGGTTGGTTCTCTTTAATGTGTTCTACACAGGAACACCTTGGTCTCCACCACACTCCAGTATGAAGGTTGGGCCCTCGGGATGTGCTGGGAAGTAGCAGCCCATCTGGGCAGGAGCCTTTGAATGAATGCCAGCTTCGTCTCCAAGGCCAGCAAGCCCTACTCACTCTGCTGCTTCTGCCGGGCTTTGTCACAGATCGCCGGTCGCAGGTAGATCTTGCGGCCCTCCCTGGTAGAGCAGTCCCGGCTGCACACCACCACGCCCAGGCAGGACTTCTTGAGGATGCGTGAGTTGTGGTTGTTGGTGTTGCGCATGGCCCAGCTGCTCAGGTGCCTCTGCGCGTTCCTGTCCTCTGCGCTGTAGATGAACTTCTCGTAGGAATCCGGCCATTCTTGGAACCAGTCAGTCTTTTTCACATCCTTACAGAAACACAAAGAATATTATTATATTTTAAGCTACATGACACAACCGTCCATCACTGCGGAGTCAATAGACACGAAGGTTGTTTCGGCACTCAAGAGCTAGGTGAGAGGCCTTTGCAAAGACCAACCTGGGTCCAGTTCCGGTGAGATCTGAGAACTCAGCACAGCAGCAGTGACATGACTGCTGTGTCTACTGAGCCTCTGCTCCCCGGACCAGTGAGCTAGGGTTCAGCCCCCGAGTTCTACCCAATGGCTGCTTCTCTAGCCCTCGGTGATAAGAGTTGGGCCCATTCTCACTAAAAATTTTTGAGGGTGAAGCTCGGACATGGTGTGGAGACCCTTGGGGCAGGATGGTGAGGTACTATCTCCTCCCACAGTGTAATTTCCTTATTAAGAATGATAAGGGTTATGCAAAGCCACCAGTAGGAGGAAGACTGGAGAGCCCCGGTGCAGGAGGATTCGGAGAGCTGCTTCCTGCCCTGGGGAGATTTGCTTCCCTTTTCTCTACTCCCATAGCTCTGTGCCTCAAATAGGGACAAGAGTGAGGAAGAGTTGACTTTGGCCAGAAGTGCCTCTCTTCTTGCCCAGGACTGGCACTATTCCCTGTGGCTGAACACCCAACTACACGAAGGCACTCAGTCATTATAGTCTACATTATTTGGCTTTCTGTACATGTGTGTAATAGGGATAACAGGACCTGAGCATCTCAAGAGTAGTTCTGAGAATTAAATATTAGCCACTGATGTGTGGCTCACATTCCTTATGCCCTGCTTTGGTTCAGAGATGCTCCATTTGACAGATCCCACCTGGTTCTTAGAGTGGGAATTATTAAGCAATCTCAGGCATCACACTTGGGCTGTGTCATCCCCACAGCTTCCAGACACCTGCCATGGCATAAGAACATTGTTCATTAAGAAGTTTCCAGAAGATCAGACTAGAAGATTCTAGACAGTCCAGAAGGAGTAATCAAGGTACTACTGGTGTTGACTGAGATAAAATTCAAGTTTAGAACATGCCAAAGAACTTTGTAACCTGACACTCTGGGCAAGTTATTTTTGTCTGTCAAGCCTCAGTTTGTTCTTCTCTGAAATGGGAACATTGACAAAACACACTTCAAACAGTACTGTAAAGAGCAGATCTGTAGGCCTCATATAACAATAGCTGCGGTTTGAATGAAATGTCACTGGAGCTAAGGTAGGTCGAAGGACATACGAGAGGTTAGTGGTTGAGAACTTGGGTTTGCAAACTAGGACCCATGGGCCGAATCCAACCTACTGTCTGTTTCTCTAAGTACAGTTTTATTGGAACACAACCATGTCCCTTCATTTGATGGTTGTCCATGAATACTTTAGACCACCACGGCAGAGCTGAGGAGTGATGGCACAGACTCGACTGCCCACAAAGCCTAAAATATTAACTATGTGGCCCTTTACAGAAAGTTTGCCAATTCCCGGCTCAGAGCAAGGCCAGTGGAGGCAGATGGCCTGTGTGTGTCTTAACACAGTTCCTTGCCCTCTCAGAGCCTGTTTCCTCTCTGTACCAGGAGTACCTCCCCCACACGGATGTTATGAGGACCCAATCTGTTAACATACACAAAACGTTTAACACAGTGTTTCGCACGCAGCAAGTTCCACATCAACGTTAACTGATACCCTACTAGACCTAGGGCCACGCACAGAGAGCCAATGTGATTGGAGGAGCCACCAGCTTTCAGGAGAAGAAAGGCCCACGGAGCGGTCACTACATGCTTTAAACCTTGCCAAGCCAAATGCAGGATAGGAGTCCAAGCACCTACAAAACAAGCTTAATTGGTGCTGCTCTGGTTCCACCACCAGCCTTCTCAGGGCGCTGACAACAGCCGGCCCTTCCCTCGAGTGCCTTGGGAAGGGGTGCTGCCCCAGAAGAGAGGGGTGAAAGGACACAAGTCACAGAGTGTGGCCCCTGGAGGAGCAGTCCCCTCTTGGCAGCTACACTCGAGTTCCAGGAAAGAGGCACAGTCAGGCCCAGATGCTGAGCAGACCGTCTGCTTCTTCCAGGTCTTGCTCTCTCTCCCTCAGAGTCTCAGGAAGTCTGAGCCGGCTAAAATCCAATGCCCCACCAGCGTGAGAGAAACAGCCCAGGCAGCCTCATCTCCTGCTTTCCCCACCCACCTTCTCTCCTCTGCCTTCTGATCTAAGCTCCAAGCAAGGCTCTCTTGCTTTCTTCACAGAAATACCATAGAAAGCACAACACTTTATCCTCTGAAATAATAAAAATGCAGGTTGTATCTTTGTCTAACAGTTTGGGCTGTAAAATCTGCTGGTGAGTTTGAATTACTCAAACACAAAGCACAGCTGTCAGGGTAGCAGAGGCAGGGCAAGGCAGACTTGGGGCAGCTAAGGTTTCCGTGTCTGAGGGATGAGAGAAACGCCTTTAGCCTGGTCAACAGCATAAATCCCGGGAGCCAGGAGGAGGGGAAGGTGTTAACGAGAGCAGCTTAGATGTTGCTGGTAGAGCAGCCTCCCTGCTCCTGGAGTGGGGGAAAGACCTCCACTGTCTGTGTGTCTGTCTCTCTCTCCCATCTTCTCTCAGTTTCATGTATATTTTGATCTCCCTGCAGGCTTCCTCTTTGACCCATGGATTATTTAGAGCTATATTGTTTAGTTTCCACGGGTTTATAGATTTTCCTGTTGTCTGTTGCTATTAATTTCCAGTTCGATTCTGTTATATTTGGAGAACACACTCTGTGCTTTTCGTTATTTTCACATTCTTGAGGTTTGTGTTAGGGATCACAATACGTTTTACATTCTACAGTATTTTAAACGTTTTTTTTCAGCAGCCCCTGCATTTGCGCCTGGGTTGCCAGCACCATCACTAACGCAACGATTTGGACAAAGTATGGACTTGAGAACATTACTAGGAGTAAAATATTCAAGCTATTCTCTTGGCTATTTATTTATGCCCAGTCTTTTGACCTGGGTGCTTTGTGGAATCCTTGACCATTTGACATTGAAATTCAGAAAAACCCAGGTCACAATAACTCAAAGGCACCCAGGTGCGAAGTGAAGGACAGTGATTTCTGAGAGCTTTTTAAATTTCAGGCACAGGAGTGGTACAGTGGAGAAGAAAGAATAATCATTTCTTAATCGTGTTTAGCAAATCCCCACAAAATATTTCTTTTCCTTTCCTTTTTTTTTTTTTTAAGATCTTTTGTTTATTTTAATTTCTAACTTTTCATAAGTAACTCTTTGTTTTTCCTCTTTGTTAAGAAGCTTATAATTTAAGGGGAATATTCTTAAGTTTTCCAACATGTGAATCTAACTAATTTATATTTTATGACCTCATTGGTAATATCCTTGGGAGCTTAAACAGTGTTTCTATGACTTCCTGTGTAAGTGTTTTACTAAGAGACTTAACCCTCTAACTTACTCAACAGCTTGGAGACGCTCTGCAATCCGAGGTCACCCTTCATCCTCACCCCATTCTACTTTACTCAGCTGCTGGAAGTTTTAATAGAGTGCCTTGAGAATGAAGTATATTCTATTATATAAAACTAAGAAATTAAAATCAAAATTCTGAAGTAAGGCAGCAAAAATATCTACACTATCCTGTTTTACATTAAAATTGGTTTTCATTGGGAATATAGTCTAGTTTCATATAAAGTCATTGCCCAGCAGGTTTTCTTTCATTATAATAGCTTAGTCATCTCTTGTAAATAAACATTTCCACATAAAACAAGGATAGCAAACAAATACATCTTAAAGCAACTCAGAAGCAAAAAAAAAATTGGATGTTACTTATGGAACACAGAAAAACAATTCGACCAACATTTTGATTTACATACAACTTTTCAAGAACTTATCTCTTCCGAGAGAACTGAAAACCAAACTCCAAGTGTTATCAAGAAGAGAAATTCAATTCAACAAAATGATTTTGTGTTAAAGCAAGAATTCCTGCTTAGGCTAAACCTGCCATTTCCTGCCTTCGTTAAGGGCTCAAGACAAGGACAGAAAGTTCCGGACTTGCTCAGACCACACGAAAGTGAATGAGTTACCCAGCTTTCAACCCCTGCCACCCACTTCTCTTTTCTCTCTCCCTTCCACTTGCCTCTCCACCCCTGCTGACAGGCACTCAGAAGAGAACTCTGCTCCCATGGGCGCAGTAAGGGCCCCATCCGCATCACACCGGAAGCACAGGGCAGCAGCAGACTTCTGCCCCCAATCGCAGGGGACCCAATGACCACGGAAGTCCATATAGCTGGCGCTGCCCCAGGAAGTTTAAAGAGATGAAGAAAAACTGGATAAAGAGGACAAAAGCATGGGTGTCTGCATCAGACTAACACAGCGTGAACTGATCATGCGGCCAGATAATAACTGATGAGAGATCCAGCATTTGATACCTGTCACCTCTCTAGAACGAAAACACAAAGATTACTACCGCTGGCTCATTCGGATTGCATTTAGTTGCATGAATTCACAGAAAGAGCTAACAAACTCACCTTTGCTAATCATTTTTTGCTCATTCCCTACAAAAGGTAAAGAAACTTTTCTGGCTAAAATCATGATCTAGGAATTAACTGAAATGGAGATGTAACCTCTGTCGTTGACTCATAGGGTTTTAGGTTGGTCTGCATTTCTATTTAACCTATGTACATCTTTATGTTTTCCCTCAGCTGTGTGAGTTAATGACTCAGTTGTGGCTTTGGCCTTGGGTTTAATCGGAAAGCTGCTCATGCTTAGGAGCACAATGATTCAGAGTGTTTGTCTGCTGCAGTGTTGTTGGAATGCCTGCAATTTTGCTCAGAAAAACTGGCCAATGTTGAGAATGGAGTGAGTACTCTCATCTTCGTTCTGAAGTGGGTACTACTTAGGAGTAAAAGGAACTGATTCTCTTCTCAATTTTTAACCAGAAAAAAAGAAGAAATTTCTTAGGGATTCAAGGCTCTCAAGTATTACAATCAGGATTTAGGAGAGTGTGACACTTTCTGGTAAATGAAAGTGCTAAACTAACCCAACACCAAAGATTTGCCACTTGCACCAAGAAAACCCTAAAGCAATTAGATTCGAGCTTTCAAAATGCAAAATTGGTGTATTAGGTTGGCCTGGAACAAACACTTTTCTCAATGATGATTCTGAGTAATTTAAGTGCCTGCAGTTCTGGGCTGGCTCCCTGGGGACTGGATTAAGGAGAAATGGATATCAAAATAAGCACAAGTTAGAGGAGTGGCCAGAAACAAGTGAAAAGAAGGTTTGTGAAGACATCTATGCAGCTACCAGAAGGAGGAAACATACGTGAAGTGAAACACACTGGGGAGGGATGATTTATTGAAGGCATGCAGCCTTTTTAAACCCAATCTGATCATACTGCTTTCTAGCCCAATAAGCCTAATGGCTTCCCGCTGCCTGCAAAGTAACCCAGTCCTCTCAGGACACTCTGCTCCTGAAGCCCTTTCCCCGCCCACAGCCTCCAAATCTCCTTTCTGGACACTGCACAGGAGCTCGCTCGAATGCAGACTTTGAATAGCTTCGGACTGTGGTGGCCCGCTCTGCCTTCCTTGTGTTGACGGTTCTCCTTACCTGCCCGGGTCCTCCCACACTTTACAATGCACTTCTCCAGAGAAGGCCCTTTGCCAGGGGCTCTGCCTCGCTTTCCATGCCCAAGTCCTGCTGAATTACACACTTCCTCTTCCCAGCACCTCCAGCGTTTTTCTGCATGTACTAGATTCTCTCTTTGGGCACTTATCTTCTTCCCTTCGCCCAGATCATGAGTACTCACTTCCACGGAAGTTAACACAGCTTAATGGCCCCTGTAACCCCTGAGCCTGCTATAGTGTCTGGAACATTCTAGTCACTCAAAGAAGGTCTGATGTCCCAGTAAGGACATCACCATTCACTGTTGTCAGAAATTAACTCATAAATCTTGATTCATCTGCAACCCGTACAGGGATATTGTGTTTCCAGGACCTGATGAGAGTCAGGATTCAGTCAGGTGACCATCGTGAGACATGAAGCACGTAAATGGGTTACTAGGAAAGGAATTTGGTTTACAAGTTGCAGGAATTTGCCCACAGGTTGCAGAAATAGTGATCCTGGCAAGAATATAAAATTTTGAAAAATAAACGAGAAATTCTTTGTGTGGGTGGGACAGAGAATCAAATTGGAGAAATTTATAATAATTACAAATCATTGCATTTGATCCTTTAAACAACTTTTTTTTTTTTAAATGTCCAAACAGGTGGTGGGAGGAAGAGTAATTGCCTAAGGGACTCGAGAAAAAAGGGTCCATGGTCAAAAACAAGTTAAGGGCAACGCTGCCTAACACAGCTCCCTCTTGAGAACACCACCAATGCATGGTTCGGTTGGAAAGGCTCCAGGTCTGCTGGAAAGAAATCTGTCTAACTTCACTGAACCTAGTATTTCTCTTTTTCTTTCTTCATAACATCCATTACAATTGCTTTGACTTATGCTCTACTGAAAACATTTTGGGAAACAGTGCTCTACAAGGGTTAGAGCCTTGGGCCGGGTATGTAGGAATTACTATTTTCACTTCACCAAGGAGGTAACTAAGACTTCAGAAAATCGATTTGTTTAGAGTCACACAGATTATAAACAATGAAGTCATTTGTTAATAAATTCCATATTTGTCATTTGCTGTTTAATATACACTGGGCATTGTGGTGGGCCTGGGCTGACAGTTCTAGAATCCTAGGCTGTTAGAATAAAAGGGCACATAAGAGATCACTGAGTGCAAGCACTTCATTTTCAGAAGAAAGGGATGTCAGAAAAGGTAACCAACTCCTCCCCGAGGCTCTACAAATAAAAAGCAGCAGAACTGGAATTCAGTGCAAGGGCTCTGTCTCCACACCCCGTTTCTCAGAGTTCGCCGCCTGCTTCCACATTTGTGCACAAAACATAAATAAACTTGGGTATGCATGGAAATCCTCTCAAGAGCTTTTATTTTTCACCTCAACTGGTTTTTGATACGATTTCAGAGCCAGTATAAACCCAGCTGAGAATGGTGTTGTCTCTGCTTAGAAAATTTTAAGGGATATTTGCATTTAAAAAAAAAAAAGATTTTATTTATTTATTTTTAGAGAGGGGAAGGGAGGGAGAAAGAGAGAGAGAGAGAGAAGCATCAATGTGTGATTTCTCTGGAGCACCCCCCTATCGGGGGACCTGGCTGGCAACCCAAGAATGTGCCCTGACTGGGAATCCAACTGGGCCAAGCCTTGGGTTCACAAGCGGGTGCTGAATCCACTGAGCCACACCAGCCATTTGCACTTTTAGTCACCTCCCTAGTATATTTAACAAATGAAAGGGCACTTAGATATTTCTATGAGAAATCAGTTTTTCTATGAACTGTAAGTGATACATTTCCAAAATTGAGTGCGTATTTTTGTTGTAAACTTTTCAGTTTAACGCCTTGGGTAGCTGAGAATGCTTTTATTTTGGGAACTCAGGTCGGAACATGCACTTCCATGAGCCCTGAGGCCCTTTCCAGGGAGGAAGCTCTTACAGATCTGATAGATATGGACCTTCTGCTCCTGAAAAAATGGGTGTTAGTATCCAGTGCTCCCTGTCATTGCAGGGGACTTTCAGACCCCACTACATACAACTCCCGCTCTGGGATGTGACATTTGAAAATCATTTGCGGACCTGCTTATTTCAATTCTTGATTGTGAGGGTGCCCAGCTTATATGCGGGAGTTACAATCATGACATTAGGAATAGGCAGAAGTACAGGTCCTTGAGCCAGGAGTAATTAAGACTTCCCCTAAAACAGCTGCAACAATCATAAGCCAATGAAGAGCAACTACAAAGACAAATCCCTAAAATAGATACTACGACTTAGCTGTGGTTTATTTAATCATACTTCAATGAATGGAAAGTAGGGCACACCTACCACTTTTCCAAGACCCTACCAAGAGAGAACGTAAGGGGGGATTTAAAGAAAAACAAGAGAGCTCGGACCAGCATGGCTCAGAGGGTTCGGCATCATCCCACAAACCGAAAGGTCGCTGGTTTGATTCCTGGTCGGGGCACACGCCTGGGTTGCAGGCCAGGTCCACAGCTGGGGGCGGGGGGGAGGGGGGGGAGTGAGAGGCAACAGATGCTTTTCTCACACACTGATTTTTCTCTCCCTTTCTTTCTCCCTCCCTTCCTCACTCTTTAAAAATAAATAAGTAAAAATCTTAAAAAAAAAACAAAACAAAAAAGGAAATTTTTTAAGAGATTTAAACATAAAGAGAGACAAAAGAAAATTAGAGTAAAATTTGGAATGATCTGGAAGTCTGCATCAGAGTGAAAATCTGGAATGGTTATAAATCAAGACTGTGGACTCTCCATTCCCTCTCCACTGCTTGGGATAATTCAAATTACTGGTTTCCCAGAATCGGGCAGACAGGCTTGAACTTCTCAGTACTCGGTAATGGTGGCCTCCAGTCTTAGCTTTCTTAGTCACCCTTTTCAAACAACTTTCAGTGAAGCATCCTTCAGATTATCAGAGAGGGAGGTCAAGGAGGTCAGTTTTAGACAATTAATGTTTTCCACCAAATTAGGAGTTAAAAAGTCAATTGCCAAAAATTAAGGACAAGCAGACACAAAATGAAAGCCATTCCACAGCTGGAAAGCAACCCAGTGTGTGTGATGTATGAAATCCAGAGGAGCATGCTGCGTCCCACTCGAGCTGTCCTGTGGGCCTTCCTTAAATGGAATCCTACAGATTCCATTTAAAATCATTTCTATAGTAAATGCAGTTATATGGGAGCGTGTGCGTTATGAAGAGTTAATCTACGGGCAAACACATTTTCATGCATTTTAGTCTTTTAGCTAGTCAGGGTGGGCGCCACCTGAGCCAAACCAGCTTTGAAGGAACAGGGAAGTAGCATTTTCTATGCTTCAGTCTGGAACGAGGGTGGGGTGGAGGGGTGGGGGCGCGGTCTGGTAAGTAAAGACTCACTCAGATCACAGGTTTTGACATCTTTTAAAATTCCTCAGTGGGATGTCTAGCTGAAGCTCTGGAGGAGAGGAGTTTACCCAGTTGGGATGCCCACCAGTTTTCCTTCCAAGTCTTAGCAAGTTAATAGTTAAGGCTTCAGAGTCAAATACAGGGTGGGGCACCAGTAGGTTTAGAGTTGTGAGCACAGGGAAACAGTTTATTCTTGTGTTATGACTTATTGATTATTGCATTATTTTCTCTTTGACGGTTTTTTAAAAAATTATTTATTTATTTTTAGAGATAGGAAGGGAGGGAAACATCTATGTGTGGTTGGCTCTCACGCACCCTCTTCTGGGGACCTGGCCCACAGCCCAGGCATGTGCCCTGACAGAATCAAACTGGAGACCCTCTGGTTCTCAGGCCTGCACGCAATCCACTGAGCCACACCAGCCCAGGCTAATTATTGTATTGTTTTCCATGTGAACAACTGCAAACCTACTTGAGCCCCACCCGACCCTGTAATGAAGGCACATTCTTATAGCAAGTACATACCTGTGGCAGTTTTATATCATTAATATCCCAGCTTAACATCCCTTTGTCCTCAGAGTCAAATTCCTCAGGTTCCATGATAAAGTCAGGTCACCCACCAATTTCCGTCTATTCAACTGCCCTCAGCAGTGCTTAAGAATTTTGCTCTTAGTATGCTCGGGTCGGTCCACTCAAGCAGCTTAGACCAGGAGACTGTTTTCTGATGCTAAAAAATAAATGATAACACTACTGACCATTAAAGAGATAAAAATCAGTGCTTGTCTAACTGAAAAACATGTTATTGACATTTTTGCAATCACCAACATACAAACAGAAGTAAAATGTAGAAGCCGGTAGGGATTTTGCTGAAATGAAGCTGGCCATTGGGAATCAGAAGTACAGCAATCACTGCAGTAACCCCTGGGTTTAGGCTGCCTTTCTCCTTGCTGAACCCAGGCTGTGAAGGCGTTAGTGCAAGTGGCTGTCACCTGTGGCCAGTGGTTAGGACCTTTCCCCCATAAATATACCTGTGTTTTAGAGGGAAAGTGGCCTTGGAGTTCTTTCTACAGAAACACCTGCATAAATTAGTTAGGGCGTGGATGAAGTTACAGGAGGGGAACATTGCCACCAGTTGTGTCTCCATAGCATTTTTAAAATCTAAATTGCTGGATTAATTGGAGGTTAATTTTGGTCTCCTCAGTAAATTCAGTGTGCGCTTTATATCTTCACATATTATCAGATGATATGCTCATATGAGGTTCCTCTAAAACCTCGGCGTTATTGACATGTTGGACCTGATAATTCTTTGTGGTGGGGGGTTATCTTGTGCATTGCAGGATGTTTAGCGGCATCTGAGGTCTCTGCCCTTTAGGTGCTAGTAGCAAATGCCCCTCTTTGTTGTGACAACCAAAAATGTCTGGAGACATGGCCCAAGTTTCCCGGCTGGGGGCAGGGACTGTATGAGAAACTATAGCTCTAACTCAGAGCTATACTCTAAACCCTTCAAGACTTTCTGACTTCATTTTTAGCAGGAGCACTTTCCTGTCCCCCACAAGAACGTTCTCTCTCACTTTACTTCGATTAAGTTGTATTACGTGAGCAAGAGATATTCAAAACTTTTGTACAAATTGCATTTCTTCCCCCAAACCCCCAGGAATACTGCTCTAGTTCCTAATGATAATTAGTTAAAGGAGATTTACAAATTAAGAAATAAAGTTGGTTTGAGTTGTTCTTTTGGGAAAAAAAACGAATCATTTTACAGACGACATGTGCTTGGTAGTAGAATGTGAAGCGACACACGTTTACATGTCCAGCTGACCCCTGAACAACGTGAAGGTTAGGGGGTGCCGACACCACGTGCAGCCAGAGATCGGAGTGGAACGTAAGCCAGCTCTCTGCACGCATGCATTCCCCTCCACACATCAAAACCACTGTCTCATCACCATTTCCCGGTGCTCTTGTAAGAACAAGGGGCACGATGATGTTAATGCAGAACGATTCAGCAGTAAACTCAAACCACGAGTTAGATTGACAGCGCCATGTCCTCTCTTCCTCAGCTAATGCGACTTTACAGAACCCTAGTATTTGTCAGTCACCGGCAAGCATCCAGGGGTGTGGATATAGAAGACTGCGGACATGAGCACATCAGTGACATCTGGCCGGCAAAGAGCAAGCCGGATGGCGGTGAAGAGACCCCCTCCCCCCCACCTACCCACATGCACCTCTCACCTGCGGCTCACAGACTGAAAGAGCATGGAGTCCCCGCTTCCCACCGCAAACACTGACACACGAAATTAAGTTCCCACGACTTTTAAATCAAACTCTATGTTTGGAAAATAAACATCCAGTTAATTAAGGAATGATGTGCCGACGGACTCGAATTTAGAAGGCTTTGGTAACAAGTATATTGGACACAGATATCGAGTGAAAACGCGATCACAACAGCTTTACGTACTTACCTCTTTGAACATTAACAAAAGTAACTCAGGGGGTCTAGAATTTGTTATAGCTCATTGGGATAGGTCAATATTTTTTTTCTAGAAATCAAAACAAACTAAAAAATACTTAAGTACGAAGGTTTACATTTTCTAAGATGAAAAACATTATTTTAAGCATAGTTAACATAGACATTATTCTTTTGTTTTTAAATTCAGGAGAATCAAATATCCTGCTGCAGAATAATTACATTGTTTTTAAATTTTTTCTGATATAAATTTTTGCCAAATAAATGAACATTAATTTAGTATTTCCCTGAAGGATAACAACACATAGAAAAGAAGACAAGAGTATTTTTGCAGCCTGTAAGATATAAATAAACTCAGCTCTCCTCCAGGATTAAAAATCTAAACTTGTCAAGACTTTCTTTTTTTAAAGCAAGTCAGGCCAAAGTGCGTTCAATTTTCATCATTTCTACCAAAAAAAAAACACACCAAAACAAACCCCAACTGAAACAAATGGAAACCTGTAAGAATGTGGTGGCCATTACCACATCCCTGATCTGCTTCTTCTCAGAATTCCTGGCTTCCTTACCTTCTGACTTCTTACGGAGATGTAGACAATACTGTGTTATAAAAACCTCATCTCTGGTTCAAGTCCCAGCAGGTTCTGGTCATTTTCTAGGCAGAAGTTGCTGTTCCCTAATCCAGGTCAAGGTACATTATGCTAATGAGCTCTGGCAATAGTCCAATCAAAATCTAGATGCTCCCAACTCAGAGTAGGTAAGACCAAGGGGGGAGCCACTTAACCAACCCAATTCTCAGAATGCCAGCAATGTGATGAATATTCTATGGCGTGCCTCTGAACTTTCCCCTCCTTTATGCGAATAGGGCATTTTAACTAAAACGGACATTGAGAACCTCAAGAGGAAGCACAGATGTTTGCCTTCTGGTAATGTCACAGGTTAGGCCCAAGGCAGAATTTACAGTAGATTCTAATTCTCCCACCATTTAACCCTGCCTACGCACAGCACACACACACTCACAGAGGACAGACAGACACTGCTCTGATGGAATTTACTGGAGTAGATATCAGGTAGCGAACAGCTCGTAAACCAGAAGCACGAAAATTCTATCTACCCTACCCCTAACAATGGGTGTTCCAGTAATTCTGAGTATTCTGACCTCACCTCCCCCAATACAATTCTCCCTTCCAGAGATGTCCTCAGTAGTCTGGGCACTGCCCAAAGCAGTCCGATTCATCTGCTATTTTCTGGGTAGTCTGCTAGGCTCTGGAGATACAGGGACAATTAAAACCATTAAGAAATTCAGTCTAAAAGGAAAAAAACCAAAAAGTTCAGCCTAGTTTTGGTTGGAGCATCTGCCTGCCAGTGCTACAAGTTTGGAGGTTTAATCCCTGATTGGGGCGTGTGCAGGAGGGAACCGGGCAATGTTTCCATCTCGCTTTGAAGTTTCCTTCTCTCTTCCTATCTCTCCCTTCCTTTCTCTCTAAAATCAATAAATATGTCCTCAGGTGAGTATTTAAAAAAGAAGTTTAGTCTACCAGTTAGGGACTGGAAATATCAGGGGGAACACTTTGTAAAGTATATGATTGTCTAATCAATATGCTGTATACCTGAAAGTACACAAAATAATATCGAATCTAAACTGTAATAGAAAAAAATTAAAAATTAATAAAAAAGTTCAGTCTAGGGGAAAAGGTGAAAAAAGATACTAAATAAGCCCAAGATAACTTGATACGTAGAATAGAGGCAAACCTAGAAGGAGTGTAGAAGGGGAAATTATTAGTCTGGAGGGAAGAGGACCAGGGGAAACTTCTTTCACAAAAATGATGCCTGATCAGCCCTTTAAAGGACAGACAGACATTTGTCAAGGCATCAGGACATGGAAAAGTGTGTTCCAATTTGTGGCAATATCGTGGGAAAAGGTAAAGAGGTGTGAAAAGTGTGGTGTGCATAGCAGCACACGAAGCCGTACCTGCCAGGAAGGGGCAGACCATCAGAGAGATAGGCTGCAGAGGAAAGAACGAGAAGGCCAGGAGGCAAAATACTTGGGAGGCTTCACAGGTTGTGTTGGGCAGTCCCTGAGAGACCTTCAGCACTGTTGAGAAAATTTCCCACCAGTCTTTCAGTCCATCAGTGAGCTTTATCTTTAGCATCTCGCTCTTTCCTGTCCCCTGTAAGGAACTCCTGTCTCACCATACTGGGATTAAATTCTATTATGTAAACAGTATTCAAAAAGTTTTGCGTAAACTGCATTTCTTCCCCCATGAGAAATCATGCTCTAGTTTCTAATTATAATTGCTTAAAGGAGATTTACAACTTAAGAAAGTTAGTTTGAAGTGTTCTACTGAGGAAAAACTAGTCATTTTGCAGATGAATATGCTTATTGGTAGAATATGCAACGAAACACGTCTCACTGGAGTTTAAGGTTCCACATGATTTTCGTGTGCTGTATCTGACTAACTGGGTCTGCTCTTTGCAGTGCCTCCCTTGATCAGGAGGTTCTCTCTCCATTCCCCGAATATACTGGAACAGGACAAAGCCTAACGCTGTGTAACCTGGAAAAAGAGGAGTGTTGAAAGTGTCAGGCTCCAGAATCACAAAGCAGGGCAAAGAGTGGATTTGAGAGCTGGGAGGCAATAAATTGATAATGGGCATGCCCACCTGTCATGATATCCACTTGCTTTAGGTCTTCTCCTACCCGTATATTTAAACCCCATCCCTCCTGTAGGAAGTCCCCAAATGCCACCTCCTTATGAGACCTTCCTCGGTTACTCTACAACACATGATTTCTCACTTCTGTGTCATTCCAGAACACTTCACTCTGACATATATGCATGCTATCTTATATCAGTTAGAACTAACATTTTTTCTAACTATAAAATAAATTTATGAACTTTTTAAAAAAAGTCATGATCTCGCCCTGGCTGGTGTGGCTCAGTCGACTGAGCATCAGCCTGCAAACCAAAGGGTTACCTGTTGGATTCCCAGGGCACACGCCTGGGTTGTGGGCTAGGTCCTCAGTGGGGGGCACTCAAGAGGCAGCCACACACTGCTTGCTGTTTCTCTCCCTCTCTTTCCCCTCTCTAAAAATCAATAAATCAATCTTTAAAAAAATATAAAATAAAAAAATAAAAAAGTCACAGTCTCATCTCCCAGAGATTCCCACTATTAACATTTGGGATATGTCCTTTTAGAGTTCTGTTTTCCCCTACATATACCACCAAACAGAGGTATTTCTTTACATAACTGCACATGCTATTGTCTTTAACTGTTTATAGTTTTATTCCTGGCTCCCCAGCTAAGCTGATAGTTCCCTCACAGCAAAGTCTGTGATTTTCCACAATCCTTTTCCTCACAGAAGGACCTGTTGGAGTCCCAGCTGCAGCATCACATCTATGCTTGTCCCAAGATCTACTCTGACATAGGAGGGAACTGAGGACTTCTGTCTCCAGTCTGATTGAGCTGTGACAAGACTGAGCAGATATTCCAACTGATAACAGCCCTTCTGTCTTCTTAAGGCTAGGTCCTAACGTCGTATGCATTTTCTTCAAATGACATCTCTGTTACTGTAATTAATAACAACACTAATCACAGCAGCTTTCCTCAGTTGAACACTTACAATGTGACAAGTGCCGTGATAAACACTTGATCCTTACAGCATTCCTAGGAGGTCAATGTTATTCTTATTATATCCCCTGTCCAAGACTCAGAGATGAACATGTCGGCCACAGTCCTGCATGAACTGCCCGACGCGGTTCTGGATCTGGAGCTTTTCCCACTGCCCCGGTGAACTCGGAGCTCCACATCACTTTTTCCAGTCTCTGCCTCCTTCCTGAAGACAGAAATCCTGCCCCCAAAGCCAGTGGCTGGAGGCCCTTTGGCTTGGTGTCTGACCTCAACCCACTGAGGCTTGCATTTCTCAATATCTCTGCTCTTAACATTCCCCGTCACTCTGGGACCTGCTTTTTGAGATCATTCTGGTTTTTCACCAGTAGTGATGCTTCAGGCATTTTAAGAAGAATACTTCTTCTGTGTGCAGGACTGTCCCAACCACTGCATTCCCGGGCAATAAATGTCAACAACATGCCGAAGTCACAATGTCAACCATAACCTCCTACCCCCATCTTTCCACGTGTCCAGGGAAGGCCGTGGACAGAGTGGTATTGAGATCCCTAGTTGGTGGTTCAGGTGAGAAAGCCCTTGGCCATCAAGGGGCTCCTTAAAAAATCTGGTATAATTTAAAACTATTTACTTTAACTACAAGACTTAAAATCTGTTTTACCAATGGAAACTATGTATTGGACATATAATGTCAGAATCATACCATGAACCCAAGCATCAACCCCCTAAAAAAGGAGAAAATCAACTTTCAAATTCATAGTGGTAGATTGTTCCCAATTCCCTAGAAATATTTTGCTATCTTTTTTTTTTTTTTGCTAAAAAGCAAGAAATTGGGTGTCCTGCAGGTTGATAAATAACAGTGTGGGTAAAGGCAAAATTGAGAAAACTATTCTGTTTCTCAAGTAATTTTGCAAATTAGAAAATCAACACCAATTTGTTTAAAATTTAAGAACTACAGATCAAATAAAGCTGAATTACAATCTCACCATTTCCATGGAGTGAGAGATACTCCTTTTTCTTTAAAAAAATAAATTTTTATGATTATTTTAATAAAAATACGATTTATGGTTATTTTTCATTAAAATATTAAATCATAAAGAGTTATTACTAATCTAAAGCTTTCCAGCCCTAATTTCTATTATGGTAAAGGTTGATAGACATAACCATATAAACAAAAGCTGTTTAAGGTTCCTGTGCCTTTTGGAGAGCGAATTACTGGTTGAGACCCCAAGTTTGCGAACCTCTGCAATAGAGCACCAAGTCTAAGAACCTTGGACCTCAGGGGAAGATCATTTCCGGTGAACCTGACCTCTCAGGGTGTAAGCTGCTCCATCTCCAGGCTTCAGGACTAGAAAGACGGCGGGAAACGAAGGAGAGGTGATCCAGAAAAAAGATACTTTCAGTAAATCCGCACATGCCCAATGCTCATAAGACAAAATACCCTTTGAGGAGGGAGGCCCTGCCCACAGCAAGGCTTTCTGGCACCCAGGACTGACTCCTGCAGACCCAGCACCCAGCACCCACCACTTTGGCAGCAGCAGTCCAGCCGGCTCGGCAGCAGCGGGGCCTCCCAGCGAAGGTGGAGACGCCTGAGAGCCCCTTCAGAGACGTGTGACCAGGCCAACTGAGGTGTCCTCCACTGTAGGCTCTGCAGACTTCAGCAGCTACCAGTCAACAGAGGGCAGAGCAGGAGAGAATGAGAACGGTGATCTCCGCGGTACGGGAAAGACTCAAGTGACGAACACGTTTGAGACGCCCCCTGAAGAAGACACGACCAGTGATAACAGGGCCTGGGCGGGGATCCTGCCAGGTGAGTCCAAGGGCCAGATAATTACAGCCTAAACGCTGCAGGCCACTGCAGTTTCACCTCTGAACCTGGACGAACTCGCAGGCTGTGCATATCTCGTGTGACTGTAAATATTAAAGAATGCTGAGGAAAATGGTAGCAGTTGTTCTTTTATTATGGGATCATTAATAATGTTTGTTTCCTTTTAAATTTACCTGCAATTTTCTAAATTTTCCATAAAAGCATGCATCCTTTTTATCATGTGACACTTTTTTTTTTTAAAAAAAAGGTCAGTGATAGAAAGTAAAAACTAATTTATAGCAGTAGTTCTCAAACTTTTGAACCTCAGGAAGAGTTTCCACACTCTTAGAAAATAAGGAGAATCTCCAAGAACTGTTGTTTCTGTGGTTTGTCAATATTTACCATATTAGCAATTGGAACTGAAAAACTGTTCACTATTTATTCACTTCAATTAATCCCATTACATTTTCACATAGCATGTTATGGAAAATAATTGTGTCATTAAAACAAAAATGAGAAGAGTCAAATTGTTTAACAATTTTGCAAATCTCTTTCGTAATCTAACCTAATAGAAAACAGTTGGGAATCTTCCTGCTCCCACATTCAATCTGCTACAGCATCACACATCACAGCTCTGGGAACTCCACTGCCTACTGTGAGATGCACCATGAAGGCAGGCAAATGGTACCTTTGTATTATTGTGAAAATAGTTCTGAGCTGGTAAACCTCCTGAAGGTGTCTGGGGGACCCCCCCTAAACTCCCTGGACCACACTTGGAAAACCATTTTCTTTACATTATACAAAATACATTCCCAAACAAATCTCCTGTGATTCCCACAAAAACACTGTGCACTGGGCATGTTTTTTAACAGATGAGGCATCTGACATTCAGAGAGGTGAACCAGTTCATCCCATGTCACATGCTCAGATTCCTGTCTTTAGACTCTGAATCCAGGACAGGATTCCAGATAACCACAACAGGAACTCTGCAAAAGCTTTTGAACCACCTACCTTTTCCCAGATAAGCAACAGCTGGGAACACTCAAAGAATTTTTACACGACAATTTTAATAGGTAGTATTTTAACTCTTGAATTCAGTAGAAAAATGGAGACCCAGAGAAGTTACATAAAACACAGCATGACATAGCAGAAAGGAACATGGGTCTTGGGAGGCGGAAGTCCTGAGTTCTGGACGCCACTTGTCTACTTACTGTGTGACTTGAGACAATTTTCTTTACCTCTCTGGGCACCCGGAACGCCTCACGAATGGAATGGTACCTCGCCTGCCTGAAGGGTCCCTGCGAGAGGAAGGCTGTCATTGACCAGAAACGTCCCAGTCATGTAGCAGCTGCAGGCTAAGAACATGATTCAGATCGAGTGGGCTTTCCTTTTGGAAAGAGAGCTCCTATAATTCTTTCTTTTTCTTTAACATAATATTTGGAACTTGTATTTATTGATGTCTGTTTCCATTGTCTTTTCAAACATTGCCTTCAAACTTCGTTCAGAAACGTCAGCCTGGAGAGCAATTTATTCTCAGTTCAACATTGCGATGCAACGAGGCCCCCGAGTGGACAGGACCCGCCTGGCTGCTGAGCTTCAGGCACGCACAGCTCAAGGATCATGCGCACCGGATTTTATTTCTGGTGTGCTACTGGATCTTCAGCTGCTTTATTTTTCCCATTTTTTTTTATTGTGGTAAAATACACAAAACGTAAAATTTACCATTTTCACCGTTTTCAGCATACAGTCCAGTGGCATTAAGTACATTCGCATTGTGTGACCGTCACCACCGTCCACCCCCAAGACTCTGTGCCCTTTTCCTCCCAGGCCCTGGCAACCCCCCTTCTGCTTTGTGCTTCATATACGTGACATTATGCAGCACTTGTCCTTTGTGTGTGGTTCATCCCACTCAGCATAATGTTCTCCAGGGTCATCCACGTTGTAGCAGGTGTCGGAATTTCCTTTCTTTCTTACGAGGAATAATATTCCATTGTATGTATAGACCACGTTTTGCTTATCCATTCACGTGCCTATGAACCTTTGGGTTGTGGCCACTACATTTAAGCTTTTCAAGCCTTCAGTTAAAGATTACAGAAACCCTACACAGACAAAGAAAAAGGCAAAATAGAGCCAATGGCAGTGGACACGGATCAGAGAAGTGTGCACTTATTTATTCCACAATTGAGAAGCAAATTCCAGGGTTAAAGAAAACCGGATTGCTCTAAATCATACGATCAGGGAATGTACTACATTTAACTTCACATTCCATGTAACATGTAACAAAATTTCTGGACCATTCCATTCACTTACCTTTGAACACAGCAATGTAGTGTACAATTAATGAGATAACTAGATCCGAACGGCCACATTTCATTCTATAACAATCTTAGGAGGTAGAACAATTATTTGTGCAATTTTATAAACGAAGAAGCTAAGAATTTCAGCCATGAGCTTGTCACCAGGCAAAATGGGATTGGGGACACTACCAGAGGTCTTCCACACCATCTGTCATAGCTGTGAATGAGCATTTAAGTCACTTCCTAAGTGCAATTTCACCATGAGGCACAGAAATATGTGCTCGATAACATCAAGGTCCTGCTAATCTTATGACTTTAAGTGACAGTTTTCCATGGCAGTGAATGTTATTTTCAACATGAACATGTGCCCACGTACAATTAGGCCTGTAAACACACATTCAGGTAATAGTGAAATGATCCCAAGTTCTTTGAGAAGCGGTGACAGTGAGAGGACATCAGCAACAGTGACCGGGGAGGGCGGGTTGTAGAGGCTGGGTGGGAGAAGCTTCGCTCTTTGGTCCTCATGCTTAGTTTAGAGAAAGGAAGCATAAAGTTGGTTACATGTGTGACAGTTGGCCCAAGCAGGGCCACTTACAGCAAAGGTGTGACATGGTCAAATTAACTGCCCTGTGAGTGCTCTGGCCTGTTGTGGCATCTTCTCTGCACGCCCTCAGAGTGTAGCTTCCCAGGTCATTCAGCCTAGGGGCTCTGTCCCCTCAAACTGTCCCGTAGGCCCAGTGCTACCGGGCACCATCAGAGCTCCCTTCCCAGACAATGCCCCATTCTCTGCATTTTTCTCCTCTGTCTCCCATCAAAATGTGCCCATTTAAAACTTCTATTTAAAAATGGCAGATTGCCCAAAGATATTTACTTCCCCTTCTTCTGCAAACCCACTAGAGTAATTGTAAAGAAATTTAAAATAGTGTTAGGGCAAAAATGTCTTTAAACACAGAGACAGAGACAAGGAAGACACAGATTTCAAGGAATGTTTGGAAAACAAAGTAGACACCAGGGGAACCATCTTAGGAAGGGAAGAATGCTCCACCGTAAGTGGGGGTAGCTACTGAAGACAGGCAAGCCAGGCGGCTCACAGGCTTAGTGCCTGGCGTCCCCGGGATCAGGAAAGGCCAGAGTCGCGTGAGGCAAAGGCATTGGTGGAATGCCCGAGCGCTGAGCCGTTGGGTCATTTTCCCCACCCACTCATCAGACAAGGATCCCTCCCAACTAATGGGACAGCTGCTGTTCGTGCTCTTGGGAAAGGGAATAACCACAAGTTTGGATTGGGAGCAATTTGGAATCTGGGGACAAAAAGAACAAGGACAGGTTGGGATGAATGCCAAGCTGAAATTAGCATGATTAATAAAAACCTACGAATTAACTGTGGAGACCTCGGCCATGGTTGGACATCACTCTGACTGTGGGAAATAGATGACCTTTCTTTTCTGAACGAATGAAAAGCTTTAGAAAAAAGAAGTGCAAATAGTTTGGGATTCCATAAGAAAAAGAACAGCTCAACGATCGATCCCCTAAAACAGAACCCACCAGTGAACACCTTAACCTACACAGTAGAGTTTCAAATCAGCTTTTTAAACAAAAGTGAACTGCCCTGGCTGGTGTGGCTCAGTGGACTGAGTGCCGGCCTGTGAGCCAAAGGGTTGATGGTTAGATTCCCAGTCTGGGCGCATGCCTGGGTTGTGGGCCAGGTTCCCAGCTGGGGGGCGTGTGAAAGGCAACCACACATTGATGCTTCTCTCCCTCTCTTCATCTCTCCCTTCCCCTCTCTCTAAAAATAAATAAATAAGTAAATCTTTTAAAAAAATTGATCTCACTCTTAAATATGAAAAAAATAGTTAAAGCATGACCACACATTTGGGAAAAGCCCCCAACATGGAAGAGAGAGAGATTTAAAAATCAACCAACAAACTAACCAAGCCTTGGGGGAAGGAGAGTGCAGGAAGGCTACTCTAACTATGCCATTAAAGTCCCTGAGGGGGGAATAACCAAGATGTCACAGAAAAAAGAAAAGAATTACATTAAAAAGGAAAAAAAAAAAGGGGCTGTGGGAAATTATAACAATCAAAATAAAAAATTTATAAAAGGTAGAAAATTGAGCCCTGACCTATGTGGCTCAGGTGGTTGGGTATCGTTCTGCAAAATAAAAGGCCACTGGTTTGATTCCTGGTCAGGGTACAAGCCTGGATTGCTGGTTCGGTCCCTGGTCAGGATGCATACGAGAAGCAACAGTTGGACGTTTCTCCCTCACATCGATATTTCTCTCCCTCTCTTTCTCCTTCCCTTCCTCTCTCTCTAAAAATAAATAAATAAAATCTTTTCTTGGTAAAAAGTAGGAAATTGAAATCAGGAAAACGCACCAATGAGAAAGTTAACCCAAAAGTCAAAGAGAAAAAAAACAGAAAATAAACTTAGAAGATCAGACTAGAAAGTTCACTGAACTACAATTAAAAGCTGCCAGAAAGAGAATTAATTGGAAGTGGAAAAGAGAAAAATCACAAATGATACAAGAAATTTTTCCAGAATTGAAAGACATGAGACTCCAGACCAAAAGTTCTACTGAGTGTCCAACCTTGTAGGTGAAACAAGTCCTGTCCTTGACACATCACGGAAAGTTCAGGACATCAGGAGTCAAGAGAAACAAAAAGAAATAAAACAGCTGGTTACATGCAAAGATGGGCAATCAGAATTTTGCTGAATTGTTCAAAAGTACCCACTCCAGAAAACTAGAAGCGGACGGTCTAAGGCTTCCAAAATTTCAAGAGAGAAGCATCTCAAAGCAGAATTCTAGGTGAGTCACATTAGTCAAATGTGAGGGAAGAATATTTTAAAACATGCAAGGACTTTAAAATGTACTTCCTGTGTACTGGAAGCCTCAGAGGATATGCTCCACCAAAATAACGGTAGTTGAATGAGAAGAAAGAACTCCAGGATGATGGTGCCTGAAGTTCCAGCAGGGCAAGTGAGCAGAAGGCCATATGCACAGACAGAGCATTCTGGGAGACTGTGACGGTTAAATTGTGTGTGTGTCTGTGTGTCAACTTGGCTGGGCAAAGATCCCTAGATATTTGGTCAAACACCAGTCTAGATGTGTCTGTGCTGTTATTTGTTAGGTGAGATTAACATTGAAATCAGGAGACTTTGAGGAAAGCAGATTACCTTCCATAACACAGGTGGGCCTCTGTGAAGGCCACAGGGGAAGGGACTGACGTGCCCTGAGGAACAGGGAGTTCCGTGTCCAGACTGCCTTCTGTTTGGAGCTGCAAAAGCCAACTCCTGGGTCTCCACCTGCCAGCCTATCCTGCAGATTTTGATCTGCCAGTCTCCACGATCATGTGATCCAATTCCTTAAAACAAAATCTCTCTTCTTGTGTCTGCATCCACATCTTATTAGTTCCGTTTCTCTGCAGGATGCTAACTAATATAGAGCTCTATGGGGAAAATCAGGAAGGAGTGCTTTTGCAGGTATGAAAAATATTATTGATCAGTGTGTGGCAGATTCAATAAAGTACACTGATTGTGGGTACATAGAAAACTAGACAAATGAAAAAAAAAGGGGCAATTATTCAGTCCAGGAAAAACAAAGACTTGCACCTCGGCAATGGACAATATTTGCCAAAGTAATGCGAATGCCTGCCAATGACTAGCCAAAAATATTTATATAATTATCTGGGGAGAGGGAAATGAACTAGTAATATCTAAAACAGAGAAATGAAAAATACAATATAAGCATATCATTCAGAAACAAAGATAAATGTTGAGAGCAACTGACCAGCTCATTGCCTTTCTGGCTGTGTCACTGTTTTTACCGCTATCCCAGAGGGACAGTGAGAAACTAGTTGCAGATGTGGGCCTGGCATATTTGCAGTAGCAGCCACTGACCAGAAGGTGGCAGCCTTGCCTTATCTTTTGCCTGGTTTCTGCAGGGCGGGGCTGGGGGCGGAGGAGTGTGCACGGCAGCACAAGCCAGGCCACTTCATTTACGTTACATTGCTGCTGTGATTACAGTGAGCAATCGGCAGATATTTGAACAAGTCAACTCTAATGCCAATCATTACGATCGCTCATTTGAATACACCAACACCTTTGCAGGTACCACAGCCCTGAGTCCTTCCATTCTGTTAATCCCGTTCCCGGTCCCTTGGGGAAAAAGGGGCTGGAGAACACAACTTGCTGCCTGCTCTCACTTTAAACACGTGTCCATAAATATCGAGGGCGCGGGCCTTTACCCATCCTGTCTTCCTCAGTGCTTTCACTCTCGCACCCTCTCCTCAATAACGATTTTAAACTTTTAACTCTCTCTGCAGAGCTCCCGTGTCCCTCTGTGCTAAAGGGCTTGCTTCCCACTTCACTGAGAAAATGAAGCAGCCAGAATAGAGCTGCCGCGATGCCCCCCAACATCTACACCCTGGGAGTGGCACTGCTGACTGTCACTGGAGACAAGTGTCCTGGGTCTTGAGGGCCAGCCTACCTGATACCGCCTTCTCCCACACTGTTCACTTCCCTCTCTACTCTGCAGTTCTCATTAACACATGGACCTGCTATTATCTATCCCATCATTATTTATAACCCTCCTTCACCCCGATTACCTGTCATCTGTGGCCTCCTCTCTCTCCTTCATTTTCTGGTGAAATTCCTGAAGTTTGTCATGCTCGCTGATGCTTCCTGTCTCCAAGCCTTTCCTGCCATTCTCGGTGAAACCCACCACTATCCGACTTCTGCTGGGGCCATTCCAAAGAAGCTCCTCTTGACCTCCACCATCACCTAAATCCAAGGGTCAGCTCTCTGCCCTCACCTAAACCTCATCTACAGAAAGCACTTGGCACAGCTGATTTATTGCTTCTCCTAGAAACACATTTATAACTATCATCTGGCTTCACACCCTCCCCCGTTACTTCTTTGCTGATTCTACCCCCCGCCCCCCCCCACCACAATCTCTTATTCTTAAACTCAGTCCCTGAATTTTTTTCTAAACACAATCTCCCTCCCTTGGTGAGCTCCTCCAGTCTCGTGACTTTAAATACTACTTAGATATTGCAATTCCCAAACATACGCCTCCATCCAGCTCAGACTTCTCCTCGAAGCACCGCACTCTACCATATCTACTCAACACCCGCCTGGAACACCTAATGGACACCCAAAATGATGGCCTGTTCCACTGCTCTGCCCACAGTCTCCCTAATGGCGGTCCCACGCCTCCAGTTTCTTAGGCAAAAGTCATTGCAGGCATTTTTTAAATTTTATTTTTATTTTTGACTTTAGAGAGAGGCGGAGGGAGGGTGGAGAGGGAGAGAAACATGGACGTGAGAGAGAAACAGAGTTGGCTGCCTTCTGGGTGTGGGACCCACCGTGCAACCCAGGCATGTGCCCTCACCAGGAGTGAACCTGTGAACTTTGATTTGCGGACAGCGCCCCAGCCGACTGAGCCACACTGGCCGGGGTGCAGATATTTTTGACCCCTTCCTTTCTCTCACACTCCATGTCTAGTTCTGCAGGAAGTGTTGCAGGCTCCTCCCTCCAAGTGTACCCACACTCCAGCCACACCTCACCGTCTCCACTCCGCCACCCGGGGCTAAGCCACCATCATCCCTGCCCGAATTATGGCAATGACCTCCTGACTGGTCTCCCTGCTTTCAGTGTAAACTCCCACAATTTAATCTTCATACAGCAGCCAGAGCAATCCTTTTTTAAAAAGCCAGATCATGTTACTCCTCAAGTCACAACTCTCCAAGGGCTCCCCATTTCAATTAGAATAACGGCCAAAGTCCTTAGAAAGGTACACAAGACTCTAGACCAACACCAGCTAATAGAAATACAATAGGAGCCATTTGAGACATTTTAAACTTCCTGGTGGCCATCATTTAAAAAGTGAAAAGAAAAGGTGAAATAAATTTTAGCTGTATGTTTTACTTAATACAGTACCTCTAAACTACTGCCATTTCAGTGTGCAACGTGAAAACGGAGAAATTTTACATTCTTGTTTACATTCAAAGCCTTTGAAACGTGTGTCATCTAGTCATGCGGCACATCTCCATTTGGACTAATCATGTGTCAGGATCTTGACAGCCACCTGTGGCTGGAGGCTGCCGTGCAGCTGGAGCTCACATCTGTGGTTGGCCTCCTGCCTGCACGCCCCACCCCCTCCTGGCTCACAGGTCCGTTCCATTGGGCAGGCTTTGTGCCCCAGGACCTTTGCACAGCCTGTTCCCTCTGACTGACCCCGATAACCTCATACATGCCTTTTTCACCTCCTCCTCTTTGCTTACATGGCCGTCCCACTTAAACTGAAACCACCACGCTTCCCATTCTGACATTCCCAATTCCTTTCACCTGCTTGAAGTCTTCCCCCTGAGCACTTATCACCTCTGAAAGATCATATATTCATCATGTATTCTCTACTTTCTCACATGAGATGATAAGCTCCACTGGGGCAGGTGCTTATTTTGGTCTGTGATGTGTTCCCAGCATTGACAACACTGCCCCGCACATAGTCGTTACTCAGTAAGTGCTTCTTGACTGAAAGAATTCATGAGAACAGAAATCCACCTCCCCACGAGGGTGTTCAGGCCAGGCCTTGGAGCCAGTGTCTCCAAGGGCACAACAGCAGTCTTTGGAGGACTCTTGGAGTGATCGAAATGGGAGCTATTTCGTCTGTTGGCAATCACTGCAAGAAAAGGTAAGGCTCAGTTCCAGGCTGCAAGCATCTCCTGAGTGTCCACTGTGTGGGTGGCTGTGGGGAGGTGTAACGCAATGATCCTACTAAGGACACGGCTCCATGTGCTTCAGGCAGGCCTGGATTGCCTGGGTAGCTCCAGAGCCAGTGCCGAGGACAGGGTAGGAGGGGTGGGGGGAGGGTGGAAAAGGGATGGGGCGCGATTGATAGAGACCGAGTTGATTAAGTTCTGATGTAGAAGAAATAACGTGGATTTTGACATCAGAGTGCTGGGTTTAAAGTCCTATCTACGCTTTACCTGCTGCTGTTTAGCCTTTTGCAAATGTTTTTTTTTTTTTTAGGATCTTGCCCATCCAGAATTTTTTCCCAGATAATGTATATTAAACTGTCTTGCATGTCAGTTGACATATAATAGAAAGGAAATAATTTTTTTTAGCTTTACCTGGAAAATTTCCCCTAGGTTCCAGGATTTCCCCAAATTTTAAAGTCCATCCCCACCACCACCCATTTAAATTTTCAAGATGTTTCTAAAAGTCTGCCTCCCCCACTGTGACTATTCCCTATCTCTTTTCCTGTCCATAACAAAAATCGCTGTTCTTCACTGTTACCCACTATCTCATTTCATTTCTGCAAGAGGTGTGGAGGTGTTGGCCAAAATTAGTCTTATTTAGATGAGGAAACTGAGGCTCAGAGATGCTAATGAACTTGCCCCAGTCCACTAGTTAAATGGCCAAAGGTAGCCTAGGAGATTCCAAGTGTTTTCTTTGGTTATTCTGTATTCATTTATTCATTCAATATTTATTTAAAAATATTTTATTTATTTCTTTTTAGAGAGAGGGGAAGGGAGGAAGAGAGGGAGAGAAACAGCAACGTGTGGTTGCCTCTTGTCTGCCCCCTACTGGGGGCCTGGCCCACAACCCAAGCATGTACCCTGACTGGGAATCGAACCAGTGACCCTTTGGTTTGCAGGCCCATGCTCAGTCCACTGAGCTACACCAGCCAGGGTGCATTGAATATTTATTGGTCTCCTATCTGTGCCAGGAGCTCTGCTGGGAATTGACCATACCGCTGTGCACAAACCTCTACTGTCTCTCCTCGAACTTAGCCTCTGAGCTGGGTTAGGGGTTTGTAACCACCTCCTTTCACTAAAGCTTTGCTATCCGGGCCCCAGTAAGGGTCTCTGTAGATATAGCAGGCTTGTTGCTTCTCTGATGACTCTAGTATTTTCCTGAACTTGTTACAGCACAGTTATGCAAATCACCTAATCATTTGCCATTTTTGATTGGATAACAAGACAGAGCTTATTTTTCATGAAGAAGTGGCCACATATTGCAGACAGCATCTTTGCAGGGTGAGCTGTAATTTGAAAACCTGGCAACTCTAAAGCCCCCTTCACGTCTCCTTTGCCTTCCGATTTGTTTCCAAATCCCACTTACAGCTAGTGTAGTCACGACGGGAAGGGCAGTAACGTGAGTGTACAGAAAGAGCTGCACACACACATTAGCAGACACTGTTTGCTGCCCCCTCCCTCCTCTAAAGGGCCTGAACTTCTCCTGCCACCCAGCCCTTCCCAGCGCCGTTGGCTCCTCCTAACCCCGCCAGCCTCACAGAGACAACCACAGGCATCCCATGCATGTTTTAAGGGCTCACCCTTCCTCTTTATTCAGTTTGATTTTACTCACTTGTTCTAGGCAACCTTAACGTATTTTCTAAATTACTTTCATTTTAAAAGTAACAAGAAGATTATGAAAGCTTAAAAAACAAACAAACAGCCAACTAACTGCAATTTACTCAATTGCAGTTTATTTATATGATAGAACATAATGCATTTCAAGTATTTAAAATGCCTTGATATTCAGGTATGTCAAACGGGATAAGGTTTACTGATTTCATTCATTTTGCTCCTTTACTTCACAGGGGAGGGGAGGGATATTAAACCTGTGCTCCTAAATTTCTTAACACTCCAGGGCCTCTCTGATCTGGTTCTAAATGAACTTTCTGTGTCACTCTGCACTGGAACATTCCTGATCCGTCCTCATTTCATGTCCCTGCAGTGCCGGGCCCCTGGATATGTGGTTAGCAGGCAGCTGTTTCCGTCAACCTGGGGCATTATAAGCATGCTGTCGACGTGTGTGATGCTTCTCAACGGTCAATTCCTTGGATTCCTTACTTCCAGTGACCTTGGAAAGACCACAGTCTTCCTCCCAGTGCCACCGATTTATCTCAAAGGTTGAACCCCCAACCTTGTTGTGACCAGTAGCTACAGCTGCTCACAATCCAAGGTCAAGGATTCAGTCTCTCTCACCCCTCCTGGTAGCCCTCTCCAACACTCCCCCTCCACCCTAAACCCTCTGACTCAGTGCGGCTCTGGTTGGAAAACTCCCTCCACAGCACGGTGTAAGCTCTCTCTCCCTCCTCATCATGGGACATGCTTATTAGGAAAAGCCCTGTGCTGTTTATCTGGAGTTCAGATGTAGCTGGGCCTCCTGAGTAGTTATTTGCCAGATCTCACATCCTACAGTCACTCTCTTATATAAACTCTGGACTCCTTTGGCCTCCTCCTACCTGCAACTCCCTTGAGCTGCGTGCTCAAGCCCGACTTTCCGACAGCTCTGCAACCCGCTCTGGGCCGCCCACTGCGGCTGGAGAAAAGCACGACCCTGCTCCTGAGCAGTGCTCACTTCCAGTCGAGGCCTGCAAACCTCAGCGGGGGCCTTCACGCTGTGCAGAGAATCCTTCTGCTCATGCGCTCCTAGTCAGAGCATTCTCTGCACTTCACGCCTTGGCTGCCTCCTCAGGTCTCCTACACCTTCTCTCACACCCTCGGCCTCACGGTCCTACTTCACTGAGAATCTAAGCACTCAGGAGAATTCCCAGATTCCTTTCACCACGGATACCCAACTTATGTGTATCCATCAAGACTAGCTTCCTGTCTGTAACCTGAATTTGGGATCAGCCAACTAGGGCCTGTGGTACAAATCTAACCCGCTGCTCATTTCTGTGCAGCCTGCCAGTTAAGGATGGTTTTTGCTTTTTAAATGGGGTTGGAGGGCAGGGAATAAAACACATATGTTTTTGCAACATGTAAAAATTATATAAAATAAAAGTTTTAGTGGGCCTAACTGAAGTCTTATTGGATCACAGCCATGCCCGTTCATTTAGGCTTTGTCTATGGGGGTCGTAGCGCCTCAGCAGCATGGCTGTGGCAGAATCCTTCATATCTGCTGTCCGTCCTTTACAGAAAAGACCGCTGACCCCTCGTCTTCCTGTGCTCTAGTCCAAAGTCACTTAATCCATTCCCTCTCCCCTACTCAATCAAGAACACGGGCCTACTCATTCTACCCGATTCTGCACCATCGGCTTTTCCCTGCTACTCAAGTACTCCTATTAGTGTACCAAAAAGCTATTTCTCCAATCTCAAACTAACACTTCTTCCTTGTCATCTTCCCTCTGTCCCCAGCAGTTACTGCTCTCATTTGCAGCAATGCCCGCCCCCCACCCCCACCCCACCCCCCGCAAGAGTAATCTGCACCTGAGGGCCACAGTTCTTCCCCAGATTTCTCTGAACCAAGCCCCATCCCTCTCCAGAAACGGCTTGCATCCGCTACCTAAGGCCCCTGCCAAGCTAAAAGCATCAGCCATTCTCTTCCATGTCTTACCTGATCCACAGGCAGCATGTGACACAGTGGATCTCTCTCAGTCTCTGAGCTCTTTCTTCACTGGTCTTCTGAGACACCACACCCCTTGATTTTGCTCTTACCTACTAGATGCTTCCTCATAGCCTCTTCTTGTTCCTCTTTTTCTCCTCTTATCACAAGAGGGTCCCAGGACCTCCTGTCTTATTCCTGCTCTTTCCTTCAGTCCGGCAGCATGAAATCCCTTCTTTCCTGATTCCCAGATTTATACCCCAGCCCAGCCTCTCTCCTGAGGTCCCCGCTGCACTGTCCAACTGCCTCCCTGGCACATGTGCGCATCTGATAGACACTGCAAAACCAACCTCCCATCCAAACATCAGTCCTGAGCTGAAGTCCAGGCTCCTCTCACACCCGGTCCGTCTGCTCTCTGTCCAGGTTGGCAGCCGCATCCTTCCTTTCAGGCCTAAATCCTCGTAACCATTTCTGACCATGCTCTTTTCTCTCCCATTCCGCCTAGAGCCTGTCCCGAAATTCTGTTGGCTCTGTTCACAACTAGCCAGCAACTGGCCATTTCTTTCCTGACCTTGCCTTGCCTCGTCTTCTCTCACCTAGAATGCCGCCATTCCCTCCAACAGTCCCCCCGCTTCGTCCCTTAGCGATGCTCTCTCCACCTAGCCGCCAGAGAAACCCTTTTAAACGGCAGTCAGAGCAAGAGCCAAAGTCCCTTTGTGGCCTACCTACAACGCTCTCCTTGACCTGGCTTGCTGATTCCCCACCCCTCACCTCTCTGACCCATCTTCTGTCACCTCCCCCTAGGTCACTCGGTACCACACAGACCTGCCACCTGCTTCTGGGACAAGGCAGGCCCGTGCCCACTTTGCGCTGGCTGTTCCCTCTGCCTGGAAGGCTTTTCCCTACATAGCTGCTTGGCTCACCTCTGTCACCTTCAAATCTGAGCTGTCTCCTTTTCATTGTGACCTTGACCCCTGACCCCTCAGCCCTGCTCTGCTATATGACCTTGCTCTATTAGCCTCTAATGTATCATGCCCACAAATGCAGGTTACTAGAATGTTAGCTCCACAGGGCAATATATCTTTGTCTGTTTTGTTCACTTCGGTTATTGAGTTCCAAGTGTTTGAAACTAAAAAGTGCTTGATAAATATTTGTTGAATGAACACATTGAATGTCTGCTTGCTAGATGAATTCGCCTTCATTTTTTGTTTTACTTAGTTTTTCAATCACCTTGAGAGTTATATGTTATCTCCATCTTACCTTGTTAAATTAATTGAACAAGGAAGCCAGCAGACTGAAGAGGCTTTAATGCTTTGGTGGCCTACTTCAGCAAAGTGATACCCAAGCCTGTAATGCTTTAAGGCTAAGACATCAAAACCTAAAGATCAACAATCAGGAACAGCTAACTAGGCTCCAAGCTGTGACCAGTCAACTAATTCACTCTCCGTGCTTAGCACCTTCTCTGTGGGAGTCCCTGGCCTGGCTCCTGCCAACAGACCGCTCCTGACTACCTACATTTGGCGCTCCCTGATTTAATTTGATTCTTGCTCAAATAAACTCTTCAAATTTTTGATATGCCCCAGTTTACCTTTTAACAACCTGTACCAACACAACCCTTAAAAAGTGTAAGTAACTTGCAGAAATCACAGGTTATTAAGTTAAAAAGTGAAATCGAGGATCTCGGTCTTTTTTCAATCCCAAACAAGTGGTTTTTTCTTTCTGTTTTTCCCTACGTGGCTGCCCCAGACTTCCTGTCGGTGAGGACTGACACGTTCCCTCGCGCCAGAGATGCGTTCTTGGAGTCCACGAGTAAAGCGAACTTCTGCACATCAAAGCAGAGCTTCCCAAAATAACAGCAGAGAAAGAGGAGTTTCCATTTGTTCCTAAAAAAAATTCGCGCACTTCAAATAACACAAATTTAGCCCAGGCTGGGTAAGTTCAGTTGGTGAAAGCATGGTCCCCACATACCAAGGTGTGGATCGGATCCCAGGTCAGGGCACATACAAGAAGCAGCCAATGAACGCATAAATAAGTGGAACAACAAATCTTTCTTTCTCTTTCTTTCTTTCTTTCTCTCTCTTCTTTCCTTCCTCTCTCTCTAAAAAAAATCAATAAATAAATATTAAAAAAATTTAAAGAACAGGTACTGAGAATTATTTAAATAGGTAAAAACCGTTATAAAATACATGAAGGGCCCTCACTGGGTGGCTCAGTTGGTTGGAGCATCGTCCCCTTAAAAGGCTGCAGTTTTCCAACCCCGATCAGGGCACGCACCTCGGTTGAGGATTCAGGAGCGAAGAGGAGGCAATCATTGCGGTTTCTCTCTCACAGCGAGGTCTCTCTCCGCCCTCCCCCCCCCCACAACCCGCATCCCTAAAATCAGCAAATACATCCTCGGATGAGGATTTACATGAAGGAGTAAACATATAACAAACCACTTACTTTTATCAGATTTAACGGTTTCCTTGATGCAGTTGTGGTTCAACAGAATCGCGATGAACTTGGTGAGGCCTGATGGGAGGTTTTGGGCACCGGAAAGTGATGTAGAATTAAAAAAGAGTGGAGGAAGATGGAAAAAAATTGAGGGAAAATGTTACCTAAATAATTTGGACAGACGATATTCCCTAGACCACTAGAAGCTGATGATCTCAGAGAACCTTTCTTTGTTTTGAAAATATCTAAATACTATTTAGCACGCACTGTCTTTTGCCTCCAGGAGAACCAAACACTATCTCCAAATAGAGATTACCTTTACCTCCAAGAGAAACACAGGGAAAAAAGCTACTACTACCTCTCGTTCCTGAGCTTTTCAACTCAAAACTCAAGCTCCTCCCACTTCCGCAGCTGGGAAGCCCTCAGATTTGCATCAGAAGCTTTGGAGGAGGGACATTGGGAACCCCGGTAAACTGAAAACCGAACGATGCCAAAGGCACACTCCTGCCTCCAATTGTTGATCTGGCTGCCTTTGACCCGGAAGATTTGTAAGGAGAGGGAAGAGGGACAGTTTTATGTCACCACTAATTATCGTTTAGAATCCATATTAAAACTGCAGAATCTCTACAAGTTAATAATTAAACACAAGAAGCATCAATCTCACAACATTTTTATGCATTTTTAAAAACCACATGCTGCGGTTAACCAAGTAAGCATCGCCATTGCATTAACACTGCCATGTAAAGAAAGGTAGATGGGACTCTCTTCTGGGCCTGGAGATCCCTCCGAAGCTTCGTTGTTTCAGACAGAAAGAACCAGAGGCAGCCACACAACCCAACGCGATGAGAGGGTGTGGGCTCAGGGCCATTTAGACTGAACTGCTCTTCCTGCCCAAGATAATTGCATTTAAAGGGCTCTTTGGAATTGTTAAATACAGAAATTCTGAAAAAGAATTTAAGTGCTTTCGCCCTACCCAAGAAAATGAGCCTGGAACTCTTACTAACAATGCCTAACTCGAAACTCGGCCCTGTTCAGGAATCAGCCGCAGAAGGGATGTTGGTGCAGCTCCGTCAGCCAAGGTGAGTTTCTGCCAAAGCATCAGGACCCTGGATCCTGGGGTGTGGCTGTGTTCTTTAAAACGTGAGTCACTGAAGGCTAGAGCCACGGCCCTGCTGCTCCATCTAGTTGAGTGTTCACTAAGTATAGTTAAATGTTCATCTGGTGAAATAAGTGGGCAGTAGTCTAAGAACTAGGTTCTGGCCCACTCTCTACCTGATGGGGAAGATAGTACTTGACTCAGATCTTTAGCAATGTCTTTACATCAATCCACAGCGGATCAATAGGATATTTTTGCTAAAATATTCCGTTCCAAGTTTGCTACCCTAAGTCAAGTTAGGAAGAGAATTAGATCTAAAATATAACTTTGCTAAGAGTCATGATTATATTTAGTAATTAAAAGATTATGGCATGGAGCTTGTAGGGTGGAGTGAGCTCTAATGGGCTGTATGGATAAATAATACACTCGCTTAGCTGCCTTTATGCTAGACATCAGGTCAGGCAACTAGAATCTTCATGAGCTTAGGGAGGCAAATTTTTCTCAAATAGGAAACAAAAAGTGCTAACATAAAACAAATTTACACATTGGTTGACATTGAAACTGAGGCCCTCCATTCATCAAAGGACACCATTAAGAGGGTAAAAGGGAGGCTGCAAGAGGAAAAGGTATTCTGTAATACACAGAAAAAACCAGACTCACAGCAGTAAATGTGAAGAACAACTACTAATTAGTAAAAATAAGACGACTTATATTTTGAAATGGGCTAAAGGCCTGAATCCCTGCTTGCTAAGAGGCTATCCAAAGTACCAGTAAACATGTAAAAAGTTGTTCAACTATTATTCTTTAAGAAAATGTATTTGCAAACTACTCAGAATAATGACCATGGTGAAAAAGACAGTCAATATCAAGTATTGTCAAGGATACGGAGCAACTAGAATTCGTACCGCCTGAGGGATTGTATATTGGAAAACTGCCCGCCTGTGTACACTAACCCTGAGTACATATACCCTACAATCCAGCAATTCCACTCCAAGGTATGCAACAGAAATACTTACATATATTCACCAAAGATAAGATTACTACTTAGCAACAAGAATAAATCAACATGTATAACAACGTGGATGGATCTCACAAACGCAACATCGAGGGAAAGATCTCAGCACATCGGAATGAATACATATTGTATGAGGCAAAGTTCAAAGGTAGGCAGAACCAATCTATGGTGTTAGAAACTAGGATGTAGGGGGAGGGGAGGGAGCCGGTGGCCTGGTTAATGACTGGATATGGGCTCTAGAATTCCAGTAAAGGTTTCTTTCCTGACCTAACTTTACACGGGTACATTTACTTTGAGAAAAACATATTGAGCTAATCACTCATGATTTGTGCACTTCTTTCTCCAGGCATATATACTTTAGTAGAAAGTTTACATTTAGAAAGTGGGGTAAGTAAATATTCTTATTCACATGCATTGAAATCCCTGGGGGAGGGAACACCTGGTTTTAGGGAGGGGGTGCTGAGTGGTGGAAATAACTGTGGGAAGGAAACATTACTTTAATTTTTTCCCTTTTGAGCCACAGGAATGGATTCAAACATTTAAAAAATAAACTTTAAAAATAAAATTTCAGCCCTGGCTGGTGTGGCTCAGTGGACTGAGCACCGGCCTGCGAACCAAGGGGTCGCTGGTTCGATTCCCAGTCAGGGCACATGCCTGGGTTGCAGGCCCGGTCCCCTGTAGGGGGTGCTCCAGAGGCAACCGCACATTGATGTTTCTCTTCCTCTCTTTCTCTCTCCCTCCCCCTCTCTAAAAATAAATACAATCTTAAAAAAATAGAATAAAATTTCAAATATGAAATGAAAGTCCCATATTCTTCTAAAAGTCTAATAGTTTGATTTCTTAGTGGTCAGCAAAAGTTTGGTTACAAGAGACAATACTTCATCAACAAACAAGCAACTAGCTATGCAAATGGAAGGTGTGCATGGGAAGATAAAACAGTTTATTATTTTGCTTATCAATCAACTTCAAATCTTTAACAAATACACTTTGATCTCATGAGAATGACAGCTTAGCAAAGGACGAATAAGCAGGCTGTGATTTGACAACTGTCCTTGTCTGAGAGGTGCCTGGGGTAGGCCAAAGGGATGACAAAGGAGATACAGCACACATTTGCCAAAATGGAAACCCGAAAATAATTCTCTACCAGCTGGGAAAGGTACTGGCAAAGAAACACTAATTGTTTGCTATTTAACCCTTTCTGAATGTTTTCCCATCAATTCTTAGCCTGACTGCTGGCAGTAAAAATAACTTATCTATTCTTTCCTTTACTTGGATCGATATAGTCAGATTCTTTAACAAAAACCTCCAGGTCACAGCTTGTTCTGTCCCCGGAACAGGCTGTTCTAGTTCAATCAAGGCAATATCAAATGTTTCGTCCCCTGTGCCCAGCAGCAAGCACAGCGCACGCACAAGAGATGAGAGGGCCTCACAGGAGAGCAATGAAGACGTGAAGAGTCGGGGTTGGGGGGCAGCGTGCACAGCAGAGGAAGCTGCTGGCCGCTGAGGAGCACAGCAGAGAAAACTGGAAAGAAAAGGAGCAGCAGGATTTATCTTTTTGTTTTTCTCCCTGAGGCTGTGGAAACAGACACAGGTGGCCGTGCTTCTCAAGATTATGACCTAGTTTCTGAAGATCGCTTATAACCTTGTGCTGATCAGCGTTTGCAAGGAGTCGTTCTCGGTCTCTAGGCTCCAAGCCTACTCTACAGCGTATCCTCTCCTCTCTCATTTCCTTCCATCCTCTCACCCTTTCTTCCTTAGCTCTTGGTTTCATTCTTTTTTTTTTTTTTGTCGGGTTTATTAAAGTATAACATACATACAGTAAAATTCGCCTTTCTTTGGTATATAGTTCTATGAATTTTGACAAAGGTACACAGTTCTACAACTAACTGAGATTTAGAACATTCCCACCAAGATAGGTAACTCTTCTATCCCCCCACCCCAAATTCCCCCTGCTTCTTTGCAGTTGGTTCCATTCTTCCATCCCAGGCCCAGTCAACCACTGGTCAGTTTTCTGTCTTTTTCAGGATGTCACATAAATGGAATCACAGAGGATATAGTCTTTTGAATCTGGCTTCTTTCATTAAGCATAATGCTTTCATAATTCATCCATTTGTTGAATGTATCAGTAGTTTATTCCTTTTTATTGCTAATTACTATTCCATTGTATGGCTATTAGTTTATCCATTCACCTGTTAATGGACGTTTGGGTTGTTTCCAGTTTGGGGTGAGTATGAATAAGGCTGTTATGAATATTTGCAAACAGGTTTCCATAAACTCCTTAGTTTGTTATAAATATGCAAACATACATAAAAGTAGAGACGCCGAGTGACCCCCTATAGACCTATTGTTGAAATTCACAACATCAAAATGTGTCCTGTCTTCTTTTTCTACCCTTGTTTCTTTTTTGCGAAAATACTTTAAAGAAGATGCTTCAATTCATGTCAATTCTCTAAAAGCACAATGGATTTCTAAAGCATCATATTTTCTTATTCCACCGCAATGCCACTATCGGCCCTGACTAAATCACTTCTCCTTGGTATTATCTACTACATAGCCCGTAATCAGACGTTCTTGATTATCTCAAAAAATCTTTTTGCAGTTGGTATCTTTGAGTTAAGACCTGCATTACATGGGGTTGTTATGTCTCTTTAGCGTTTTCAGCTACTGTAGCCTTTCATCAGTGACATCTGACCCCCATGTCATTGACTAGACCAGACAGGCCTGCTTTCCTGCAGGACGTTTCCATATTCTGGACCTGTTTCTGTGCTTCCTTGAGGAACCATTTAACATTTTCCTCTATTTTCTGCATCTCACATGAGTTAACTCTGAGGACATAATTAGATTGTCAGGGTATTAAAAAGTAAACTAAGGCACGCTAAAATTTTTAAGAGTTTATTTAAGGAAAAGTCCATTCCAAACTAGGCAGTTTGGACTTTAAATGTTCCAAAAATCCAGTGCAAATCGGGAAGTGGTTAGGAGCACTTCACCAGCAAGAGTGGGGAGAGGTTTTTAATAGAGAAAAGGTAGAAGCAAGGCAAGTAGATTGTTGATTGGCTACAGCTTAAAGCCTAGTGGACTGTGACCAGTTGTCCTTGGAGTTGGGATTTCATAACCTTGATGCATTTATAGGCGTAGATTTTGGTCTGCTTATGAAGCCCCCACAGCATCAGAGCCACCTCGGTCTAATGGCCTCCTTGTGTAAGTAATTCACCACGGGCTAGATTCCTTCATAGGTGGGGAGGAGAGACTCAGGTTTCATCACATCAGGAGCCCCATGCTGCTGTCCTTATTTGTGATGCTGAGCTTGACCGTGCCACAACATACGTGGCAGCTCAGGCATAAAGGAGACCATCAGCCGTCTTTGAAAGTCATGCTACTCTAGTGCTTGACCCTCTCTGCTCCTCCCAGAAATTCTCTGGTCCAAAGGTGCTAGCCGGAGCCCTCTTCCCCTTGCTCCCACCCATGCATCACCCATCCAGAAGGAACCTTTGCCCAGCAGCATTTGGCTCTGACTGCATTCTCCCTGGCTCATTGTCGGTGTTTGTGTTCCCTCCCTTTACAGAGTTGGGAGGGCATGGCAGCGGGTTAGGTATCTTCTTATTCCTATTTTCCTAAGTGATGTGATGTTTGTGCTGAGACCACAGCTCCTGGGTCAGACTTGCCTGTGTTCAGAGTCATCTCTACTGCTTTTTGATCGTGTGCTAGAGACAAAAGACTTGGGTTCTTCGTGCCTTGGTTTCTGCACTTTTAAAGTGGGGATAATAATAGAAATTCATGGAGCTGTTATAATAAAATTACTTGTCTTGGCTCTGGGGGAACAGCTCAGTTGGTTAGAGTGTCATTTCGGTACACCAAGGTTGTGGGCTTGATCCCTGGTCAGGGCACATACAAGAATTAACCAATAAATGCATCATAAGTGGAACAACAAATCAAATGTTTCTCTCTCTCTCTCTCGTCAATAAAAATAAATTTTAAGAAAGTACTTGTCTTCATCTCTTTTGTGCATAGTTTGCTGTCTATAAATAACTGTCCTATTGGCTGCCACTTGCTCAAGCGTTGCTGCATCTCATAATTGCTTTATGCTCAGGAGTAAGTTTTGAACGAACAGCTGGTTTTCTCTAATTCACAGGATTCTATGGTCCCCAAACTGGTGGGTACAACAGATGATCTGGTCCAGTCCCCGGCATTCCACAAAGGGATAAGATAGTGTTCTCATCTTATAGAAGAGCTAACTGTGGCCCTCAGAGGATACTCCATTCAAAAAAAGAAGAGAGAATTGAAGATTTAATGGAAAATCAGAAATGGCAGGCAATGGGATAAGCAGTTCAATATAACGAAATAGCTAAGTGTCAAAAGAGGATCATAGTTCAGGTTTCTTGACTTTAACTCTAGAGTTCTTTCTATGACCTCATAAAGTGAATAGATTTATCCGCTCATTAGAACCTCAGTTTCAGTTAGTGACAAATGTAGCAGTGAGCAAAGACTAGATCGAAAGGGGAAAGTCACAAGGCTAGTTCTGCAGGAAGTCTTCTTCTACAGTACTTTGTTTGCTCTCAGTTTGGCTGTATTTTTTTTTTTTTTAAGATTTGATTTATTTATTTTCAGAGAGAGGGGAAGGGAGGGAGAAAGGGAGAGAAACATGCATGGATATGCAAGAGAAACACCAATTGGTCGCCTCTCCCACACTCCCAACCCAGGACCCGGCCCACAACCCAGGTGTGTACTCTGACTTGGAATTGAACTGGTGACCTTTTGGTTTGTGGGATGATGCCCAGCCCACTGATCCGCACCAGTCAGAGTGCGGCTGTAATTTTTTCCTTCTACCTGTCTGTAATAGATGTTTTCAGTAGAAAGAAAAGTATGCTTTCCCCTCCTTGAATATCTGCATCAGTAGCTCTGAAGTCCTGGTAGGTGTCTCCAGTGACCTGGGCTAGGAAATGGGTACCTTACTCCCTGCCTAAGGGGCCTGTGTGCAAGACCAATTTAGGGTGACTTTGGGTACCTGCAGGAAGAGGCCGCCTGCTCCCCCAAACCTACCCTCCATGTGTGCGCACACATAGCTTTCACCCCCATCAACTCCTACCCAGAAACACAACTTGGAGAGAATTCTTTCCCTTCAGCCAAGGTGTTGCCTGAGATTACTTCGTTCAAGTGCAAATAGGCCTTAAAAGAGATATGAGACCCATTGTGTTCACTAACAATGACTCGCCAGTCATTCTGAGTACGTCTAGGAGGAGAACTCTAACACTTGTTAATTGTCCTTTTAACAAAGGCTCCCAACTTCTATCAGATAAATAGTAATCGATTTGAGAACACTGTTTTATTTCTGTTGTATTTATTTTTGCAGCCACTTTATATTTGTGGCAAATGTGATTTTTATTTTATGCTGTCACATGAAATTTTCTTTTAAAATATTTAAGTTTCAAAAAATGAATAAATTTATAATAGCAACAATTAAGTAAGTAACAACAGAGGTGGTACTCAATAATGGCAAAAATCAGGAAGACTATATGCTAATGACCGAACATAGAATCATGTCATCTCTGGTCTAGTAATAACTTAGCAACTTTTTTTTTAAGATTTTATTTATTTTTAGAGACAGGGGAAGGGAGGGAGAAAGAGAGGGAGAGAAACATCAGTGTACAGTTGCCTCTCATGCGCCCCCTACTGGCATCCTGACCTGCAATCCACACATGTGCCCTGACTGGGAGTTGAACCAGCGACCTTTTGGTTTGCAGGCCAGCACTCAATCCACCGAGCCATACCAGCCAGGATTAATTTAGCAACTTTTAAAAATTAATTTAAATTATAAAATAATGTAACCAATTGAGAGAAAGTTTGGGAAATAAATAAATAAATAATAAAAAAAATCTATAAACCTTCCACCCACAAATATCACCTATAATCCTATTCTCGCTTGAGTGTCTCCTGGGAAGGGTCCCTGGGATACACGAGATGTGGCAGGCGTGTCTGGTAGACTGAGAAGGGGAGTACTAGATTAGAAGGTGACTGCCCCCCACAGAGCTGTCTTGGAACAGGGTCAGTATTGGAAAATGGGAGGGAGGAAGGGAGTGGTGTAGGAAGGTTGTAACAAGAGAAGAGATAGAAAAGGCAGATGAGAGAATGCCAGGGGCATCAATCCCGAAGTTTGATAAACACAGCTTTATCTGGATGACTGGTAGGAATTATCTGAGGGAAAACCTATCACTTAATTGCCGAATGGCCAGATAGGACCTTCCATTTTCAAGGACCAGTGACACCTTCTGGAGAAGATGAGGAATAACTAAAATACAAATGAGACCTGAAACGGACAATCGAAAGCCAATGCAGTCACTAAAGGCACCAAACGTAACTCACAGGCCTGAAGTACTTGTGTGACACAGTCAGAGAGTCCCATGCTGTGGTCAACATGCCTTGGAAGTACATCATAGGCAGAATAATCATTCTTTGATCCATTGAAATAATTCAGTCTTTGCAGGGACCAGAAGTTTTCATACAACAGCAAGTGTTAAGTTGATTAAGCAAGAAGACCATTAGAGTGAGGTGGTTTCAGTGCCTTGGCAGCCTTTCTAAACAAACCAGACCCTAAGGCTCAAGGTTAAGAAATAGAAACCTAAGGACAACCAATCATAAACAGCCAACACCTAGGCTTTCCCAAATAAGGCAACTGCTTATGCTATAGCCAGTCATATAATTCCCTTCCTTTGTTTCAGCCTCTTTTCTAAAAGACTCTTTCCCCAGCTTCTGTTGAAATGCTCCTAACTAATTCCAGTTTGGTGCTATTACTATCCATTTTTACTCAAATAAACTTACAATTTTTAATATGCCTTAGTTTATCTTTTAACCCATGACTCTCCCAAGAAATGTGATTAGAGTGGAATTTACTTGGTAAATGTAGAATATCAGAAGATGGAGTTAGAATATTTACTGAACACCTACTGTGTGTCAGGCACTGTAGACCCTGGGTATATGATGGCAAAAGATGGACAAGGTCAAGAACTTGCAGTCTAAAGGGGAGACCCAGTAAAAAAACAGAATGTGATATTGAAGGAGAGATAGTCAGGTGTGTGTGTGTGTGTGTGTGTGTGTGTGTGTGTGTGTGGCCTGTTTCTCCTTTTCACTGTGTGATCAGGAAGGCCTCTTTAAGGAGGCAATATTTAAGACATTGAAGGGTAAAGAGTATCCAGGGAAAGATCTGTAGGGAAGAAATTAAAGGGCTAGGCAATGCTGAGACAAAAGCAGACCAAAGTGGGCCTTTTGGAGGAATGAGGTGAAGGCCGGTGGGGTTGGAGGTAAGGATGAAAAAGGTGAGGAACTAAAATGAAATCTTTAATAGACGGCAGTCCAGCATACCAGTTAAATGCACAGGCTTCAGAGTTTGATCTCCTGAATTCAAACCCCCACTCAGCCACAAACTAGCTTTGTGACCTTGGACATACTACTAAACTTCTTTCTGACTCAGTTTCTTCATCTATAAAGAGAGAGAATTATAAACAACTACTATGAAGACTATTTGAAATATTCAAATTAAAGCACAGTGCCCAAGAATAGTCCCCAATAAATATTGGATGTTAGTACTAATGCATCCATCTCCACAGAGACTCGGGTCCAGTGGGTAAGATTCCTTGGGAGAACACTTGGAAAGGCTGCCAATCTGGGATTCTGACCACTGTTTCAAAGTTGAATCATAAAACATCAGAGGCTGAACCATTCCTGATGGCTGTTTTTGTAAATCTTTGAATTAAGAATAGTGTTTACACTTTTAAATGTTTGGGGAAGAAATAAGAATATTTTATGACACATGTAAAATATAGGACATTCAAATTTCAGTGTCCATAAGTGAAGTTTTAGGGGAACACAATCACAGCCTTCATTTACGTGCTATCCAGCGTGTCTTTCTCGCTCCTACAGCAGAATTGAGAAACTTCGACAGAGACTATAAAACCTGCAAAAATATTTACTATCTGACCCGCTACAGAGGAAGTTTGCCAGTTCCTATTGTACATCGTAATTAGAAGTGTGGGTTTTAGAGACAAGCAGTTACCTGGAACTTGCATTTCCTTCTAAACAAAGGGGCATGCTGACAATTCTCCCAACCAATTGCTAGGATGACTAAGAATATTTATCCTATAGGCTGAGCTCCACAAAGAATACCCATTGTTCTGACAATGAAGAAGAAGATGGTGATCAATCAGGAGGAGGACAATGACATTTTTGCAGCTGACAGTCCACTCTGACATCTTTCTTTCATAAAGCTTGTAGATACTTTCTGTGGAAACATAACCCTTCCAGCCTGGAAGGCAGTCTCTCTGTTTCGGCCACTTTGTGTGTCCGTGCACACACTCAGAGTTGCATCCTGTAAGTGCAATCTTTCCCCTTCATTTCTAACTTCTTAGAGCAGCGATTTTCAACCTTGTGACCACAAGGAGTTTTAAAGCATGCAGTCCCTGACTACTTGGTCAGGGGCGTTGGCCACTTTTCCCTTAGATTGTCAAATGAAAAAATGACAACTGCCAACACAGCAAGAGCTGTCCAGTATGAATGAATCAAAGTTATACCTACATTTTGTCAGATGGGCAAAAAAATAATACATTTTTTGGTGTGCCACAGAATTTTAATAATTAGTTTATGTGTGCAGTGAGATGGAAAAGGTTGAAAATCACTGTCTTAGAGGTTTTCTTACCTACATGTCCCAGAATTTAAAAGTGCCTACAGCTAGAGAACTAAAACTTCTCTCCTACCTGTGCCCAGGTTTGCAAAAGGTCACAATTCTGTCTGAATGATCGTTAGACAGTACACCTTACAGGCTCGGTTTATTTAATTCTTGACTATGAACAAGAGATGGTTTCAGTTGTTTTATGATATCTTGAGATAAGCTAGTAATGTATATCCCTTTCTGATTTACATTATATCTTATCTTCTATTCTCCCAAGTTCATTGACTTTTTTTTTTGCCTTTAAACAGACTGTATTTTTTAGAGGAGTTTTAGGTTCACAGCAAAACTGAAGGTAAAGGACAAAGTTTCCATGTAGCCCTTACCCACACACAGGTACAACACCCCCCATCCCCGATCAATATTCCACTTTAGAGTGGTCCATTTGTTATAACCGGTGAACCTGTAGTGACACACCATTACCACCCAAATTCCGTAGCTGGCATGAGGGTTCACTCTTGGTGCGGTGTGTACTATAGGTTTTGACAAATATATGAGGACATGTGTCCACTATCACAGTGACATGCTGAATAGTTTCATTGCCCTCAGAGTCTTTTGTGTTCTGTCTACTCGTCCCTCCCTCCCTCTGTCCCCTGGCAACCACTGACATTTTTACTGTCTTTTCCAGAATGTCATAGTTGGAGTCAAACAACTATATGAAATGTAGCCTTTTCATTTTGGCTTCTTTCACTAAGTAATGTGCATTTAAGATTTTTCCGTGTTTTTTCATGGCTGGATAACTCATTGTCCCCCTACCACTCAGTCCCTGACAACGGCTTTTCCACATTCTGTTTCTATGAGTTTGGCTTTAAGTACATTTTTATGGGGTTGCATTGAATCTTTAGGTACTATGAGCACTTAAACAGTTATTACTATTTCTCACCCATGAACACAAAATATTTTTCCACTTATTTGTGCCTTTTTCAATTTCTTTCATCAATGTCTTCTCTTTCACCTGCTTAGTTAAATTTATTTCTAGAAATTTTATTTGTTCTAAAGCTATTATAAATAAAGTTGTTTTCTTAATTTCTCTTTCACATAGTTTATTGTTGGTGTATAAAGCACAACTAATTTTTGTTTATTGATTTTATATCCTGTAACTTTACTGAAATTGTTTATTAGTTCTAGCTCATTGTTTTGTTTAGCGTAAAATAGTAATAATATTCCATTGCCCAAATGTATCACACTTGATTCATCATTCACTTACTGAAAGATATCTGGGTTGCTTCCAAGTTTTGGCAACATGAATAAAGCTGCTATGAATATCTGTGAGCAGGTTTTTGTGTGAATGTGTTTTCAGTTCATTCAGATAAATACCAAGAAGCACCATTGCTGGATCATTGGTAAGACTGTATATTTAGTTTTATAAGACACTGACAAGCCTGTGTTCCTAAATGGCTGTACCATTTTGCATTCCCACCAGCAATGAATGAGAGTTCCTGATGCTTCACATCCTCACCAGTATTTGGTGTTATCGGTGTTCTATATTCTAGCAGGTGTGTAGTGGTATGTCGTTGTTGTTTTAATTTGCATTTCCTTAATGACGTATGATGTAGAGCATCTTTTTACACGCTTATTTGCCATCTGTAGATCTTCTTTGATGGGGCATCCATTCAGGTCTTTTCTCCATTTTCAAATTGAGTTGTTTGTTTTCTTATTGTTGAGTTTTATACATCGTTTATCAGATATGTCTTTTGCAAATGTTTTTTTCCCCATTCACTAACTTTTAAAACAAATTATTTGTGATTCTTTTGGTTGGAGAAAGAATATGAGTTTTACTGTATTTAAATATCAGATAAGAGAATTAACTATGAGATGGTAAAACTAAGATTATTTTTTCATTATAGCATGCAAAAATTATTAGTTGGAACAACAATTGTTAGTTTGGGTAATAAAAATGTTGCCATCACTATATTCACCCATTCAACAGTTATTTATTGAGGACTTACTTACTGTACTCCAGGACTGTTCTAATCTACTCCCAGAAAGGAGATCAAGAGTAAACCAGCCATAAACCTGTCCGGGGAAGTTTCATGTCCATGAAGAAGATGGACAAGATCACTCTCACTGCATAAACAAACATCATCATGGACTCTCGTATCTCCTGTTTGTTCTTCTAGAAACACATGCAAATGAACAGTCTGATCAGATGACTGCTTCCTTCTCAAGCCTCTTTTAAGTAGCTATCTCAAACTCTCCCCTTGCTGTGTCCACCAGGTCTACAACATATCACCATCTTTACGCAACTCTAACCAGGCCTACGCAACACAAGTCCAGGCTTTGAGCAGACCTCTTAAATCCCCCAGCGTCGGTCTCCGAGGGCCAAGACTCTGACATGAAGTGCCCACTCCATTTCTTTTACTGTGGTGAAAATAAACTTAGCTTTGTCATATTAACAGGTTGTGTGGAAGAAAAAGGGCTACCTACTAAACCTGACAAGCTCAGGGGAGGTCTGCGAGGTGGCCTTACAAACCCAGAGATCTAAAGTAACCACACAGGATGGTCTGAAATGAAAACTTTCTAACTAAAAGCAGTTCTTGGCAGGTAGACATGTCCTAAGCCTGTAGTTTCTCCTAACAAAGGTCAGTCCTCACCTTAGCTGAGTCGGTCTGTTGTCTCCTTGCATCTATGATAACACACCTTTGGAAGGTCAAATTCCCTTTTTCTGGACCCCTCAAAGCACAGGCACCGCACCAGGGGGAGACCACACATCCCCTCTTTGTTATTGTTGTCATGTTGTTAGCTCTTAACTATCCTAGACCCACCTGTGTAAAAGTGTGTGTCTATCACTTCACCTTTTACCCAACCCCAGAAATCCCCCTGCCCCTGCCTTGCTTTCTCCCACCTCCCTAATCTATCACCAGTGTGTTTTACGGAACCCCCTTACATTTTCTCCTTTGATTCTGCTGAATTAAATATGGCGTGAAACTGCCATTCTCCGGAGCACTTTCTCAATTCGTTGAGATTTTGCTTCCTGGCAGCTGTCTTCAGTTTGGCCCAAACTCATAAAAATTCTTATAGGTGGCAGTTGTTGACACTTATAAGATAGTTGTCTTACAGTGACGGTTGTTCCTCTGATGTTTTCTGGAAGCCAATATTTGACAGGAATAAATTGTGGTTTTATCTTATTTTATTTATTGATTGGTTGATCTTAAAGAGAGAGTAAAACGTGTCCCACCTATCCACGCACTCATTGGTTGCTTCCTATACGTGCCCTGACCAGGGATCCAACCCACATCCCTGACGCATCAGGAGGAGGCTCCAACTGGCTGAACTGCCTGGCCAGGGCCTACATGGTGGTTTTAAACATAATTGCCTGATAGCCTCATTAGAAACATGATGTTTGGACAAAGACTCAAAGGAAGGAATTTCACCCCAGGTGCTTGTGCAGGGAGAGTGTTCCAGATGGAGAGAACAGCCGGGGACAAGGCTCCACTGGGTGGTACAGCCCTGTCTTGCTTATAGCAGGGTGAGCAAGGGGAAGTGGTGAGAGGAGGTCAGACACCTGTGAGCTTGTGTGAGGGACGCACGTGTGTGGATGTGTGTGTCTACAAGAGAGGCTAGTCATGTGGGTCTTGAAGCCAAGTATTTGTTTATTTGTATTTTCCTAAAATTGTTACTGAAAATAATTTTCTCTTTTCAGGAGATCCCTTCAACCCAGGCTTTTTTCATTTGCATTTCTGCCAGTATTTTGTCCGATTTCCCCCAGGCTACAGCTCCCTCAGAGTTTCCCACCACCACTACTTACTTTCTTTGTACATTTTTCTAGTTCTGTCTTCAAGGTCAAAACAGTTCTGTCACTTGAAAAGCACTTAATGATTCTGGGTAAGAACTGAGAGGGATGCCCTGACTGGTGTGGCTCAATGGGTTGGATGTCATCCCCCAAACCAAAGGGTCTCTGGTTCTATTCCCGGTCAGGGCACATACCTGGGTTGTGGGCCAGGTCCCTGGTTAGGGGTGGGCACGTGGGAAACAACCAATTGATGTTGCTCTTGCACACGTTGATGTTTCTTTCCTTCTCTTTCTCCCTCCCTTCCCATCTCTCTAAAAATAAATAAATAAAATCTTAAGAAAAAAAGAACAACAACTGGTAGGAAATGAAATCATAAAGAGAAGTAATCCCAATATGAAGAAAATGTCTGGAGTGGCTAGAATGGCCATGCAGGGCCGTGGAAAACATGCCACGTAGCTTCTGGGTTATAGGTGACGGGAACTAACAAGTTACACTTCTTTTAACCAGGAAAGTTTCATTAACTTCAAATAAATGAAGGTCGGTGAAGCAACAGATGGAAATTAGGAAGCTGGCTTACATGGAATTGGGTGTTTAAAATAAAGCAAAATATAGAAATAACTATGAAGTCAAAGGAGGATGGGCAGCAGTTTTTTGCTGAGTAGGTAACTTAATCATGTTCAAAGGTAGAATAAAAAGGAGATGATCAACAATTTGAATAATTTGAATAAAAAGGATCCTAGTTTTGAATGATGGTTAAAAGCTCATTTTGACTGATATATTCATTATAGTTCAGTGAAATCTGAAAGGGTGGTTCTCATTTTTAAATCTGCTGACCTGGAGTGTCTCTGATCTGGGTAACACAAGACTCACCCTAGATGTTCAAGGGTGAGAAGGCTAAAAAAATTCTAGACATCAATTGTCAACAAGATTCACAAAAATATCAAGAGAATAAATCTAATTTTATAGATAGATAAACACCATCCAGAAGAATCCTTAATAACCTCATATACATATATCACATAATAGGTATCAGCATATTTGAAAATATAGCTAAAGCCTTTGGCACATTAAAACCCAGCAGATTCCTTTCACTTTAAAAGGACAAAATGAAGATAGGTAGTTCATAAATACTATAAAGAACAACAATGGTGTGAAGAATGGGATACATCTAAGTGGGACCGTACAAAATGTGGTCTCTTTGAGAAACTGTCCCTTGCATGCTCTGGCAAGACAAATGGCCTCTTCTGTGTCTCTCCGTCTGGCTCTCTCACAGCATGTTCAGTATATACTGACTGACCTGTTTATGTGTTTGCTTCCCGAATCAGAGTGTAAAGTCAAGGTCAGTAGCTGTCTTATTCACATTGTGTGCGGTGCCTGACACACAGTAGACACCCATAAGAGGAAGAACTGAAGGGAGCAGGACTGGCAGAGTCAAGTAGGGAATGCTCTGCTTCTCTTGAATCTTGTCTTTAACCTACCTGATTATTGCCCTACAAATTAGAAGCATTTAGGAAAAAATAAACTTCCATCCATTACGTTTATGTTTTTCTTTCCACTCCTCTATGGAGTTAAGTGATTCTAATACAGGACACCTAAAAATCTTGAGGCCTTCTTGTATCTGTTAAGCACAAAAATGCAGGCCAAAGATTTACTATATTCCTTTTAAATCCCAGCAGAGGTTTTTTACATAATGAGCAGAATGGGCCACTGAGCTTTGGATAGCAAAATAATGAACAGTCAGCTAGGCAGTCTACAAATATTTATTGAGGGCCTATTATGTGCTGTTTTAAGTACTAGGGACACTGTGACAAAATAAATCAACTTAATGAACTTACATCCCAGTTAACAAACAAGAGAACTGCAGATTCTATGAGCTGTGAAGAGAAAAATAGGATAGAATGTGACTTGAAGGAAGAGGCTACTTTACCAGTGTGTCATAGAAGGTTTCTTGAGAAACTGACATTTGGCTGAGACTCAAGTAAAGAGGAGGCAGCCACATGATGATTGTGAAAAGAACATTCCAAGGAGAAGGCACAACAATTCGACAAGCCCCTGGGGAGTCAGAGGGATAGCAGGAGACCAGTGTGGCTGCAGACTAGTGGATGGGCAGAAGAGTAGGGTTCCCACTGCCTTGGTCAACTGGGAAAAGAAGGCAGAGTCCAACCATAGACCATCCTAAGGGTTTGGGTATCACTGAGCACATACCTGGAAAACCATTGGATGGGTAGTGATGTTATTTAGCAAATGTTTATAGAACGTCACGCAGATTGCCATCTGAGGAAGGCACTGTCAGGAGGGCAAGAATGGGGTGGGAAGAGAGGACATCAGGAGAGGAAGTTCACTGAAGCCTAGAGAACAAAAAGTTTCCAGAAGGAGGGAGTGTCCACTCTTGCCAAATGCTCCAGTAATATAAGGACAGAGAATAGACCACTGGCTTTGGTAAGAATTAAGTCTTTGGTGACCTCAGTAAGAGCCGTTGAGTAGAGGGGTGGGTTTGGGAAGCTGATTGAAGTGGACTGAGAGAAAATGGGGGTGAGAATGTGAACAAAGCAACTACTGTCAACTCTTCTGAGTTGAGCGGAGGGCAGTTTAGTGCCTACGTTAAAACTCAAGATCCATAATGAATAGTTTACTTTTCTCAAGCACTGATGGGAGTTAATTACTTCAAACCATATTTTAAAGGATAGCTATGTTACAATATTAACTAATTCTGAGGTTGACAATAACTTGATTGGGAATAATGGCAGTTAGCACTTGGACTACGAGATCAGGGCAGCTGAGAGAGTTGTCCCCAGTCTCTTTGTCCTTCAAGGAGACATCAGGACCAGAGAAGAAGAGACCAAGTTCTGAGAGTAGGTTTGGGGAAGATACTCCCCTACCCTCAGATCTCTTACCAAAGCTTCAGGGCAGACTCAGGGAGTGACAGGAATGACTGGATCCAAAAGCTGGTGGCAAGGGGGTAATCTCAATTATATCGGGTGAAATGCTCTTATGTAGAGAGAAAATAAGGTGACACTATGTCTTTTGACCAGAAATGCCTGAGAGAGCCAGAAAGGGACATTGAAAAATGAAAATATGCTTTTTTAGAATTGTGGGCTTAAATGTACTTTGAAAAATGTCAATTAATGATCAGTATAGTGGTTTAAAAAATCAGGGTTTCAGACATCAGTCAAAATTATAAGGTGATATTTTTCCGGAAAAGCACTTCCTCCACTCAATTTCCATGCCTGGCCCAAACCTTTCAGACACTGGAGGGACAGCTTTCTCCAAGACAGAAGTGCTGTCAGGCTCCATTGCTCTCCTGTTAAACCTCATTCACTGGCTGTTCCTCACAAACAGCCAGCCTTGGCCCTCACTGCAAACTTTCCTAAACCCTCTCATAGGTCCACAAACATCCAAAAGCAACAACTAGCCTCAGTGTGCCCTGTATCTCTTGCTAAGAGTCACCAAGCCCAGCAGTGGTGGCAGCTGCCTCAGTGTGCAGCCTCTCTCGGGTGCCTCCAAGCCCAACAAAGGCAGTTACCAATAACAGATCACTTTGTAGCTCATACCAGGTGGCCCTGGGCCAGGCACTGTCAGCGGCTGACCTTGGCCTGCACAAGAGTCCCTCCTAAGAGGCTCCCAAACCAACAAATCTGGTGGCTGGCTTTGGATCACACCAGAGCACCACCCAATTTGTGCTACAAATGACACACCCAAAGGATGTACTTGGCAAGTACCAGGGACCCTGTAAAACAAATCCCACTCCACGGAGTCAGCCCATACAAAACAGTTTGTCTCCTGAAGTCACAGACAGTCCTTATAGACAGTCAACCTGAAGGTGAATCTCATCTATTGACATGCCAACAGCAATCAAGGCTCAACTACAACAGGAGAGAACACATAACTCACACAAGGGACACCCCTGGAGCACCTGGCTCAGGTAAAGAAGGATATTGCACCACTAGGCCCCACAGGATACCTACTACATAAGACCACTCTACTAAGACTGGGAGACATAGTAGGTCTACCTAATATATAGAAACAAACCAGAGAGGCAGCCAAAATAAAAATAAAAAGAAACATGTCCCAATTAGAAGAACAGAACAATACTCCAGAAAAAGAACTAAACAAAATGGAGGCAAAACATCCACAAGATGCAGAGTACAAAACACTGGTTATAAAGATGTTCAATGAACTTAGGGGAAGAATAGGTGATCTCAGTGAGGACTTCAACAAAGAGATGGGAAACAAAAAGAAAGCAAGAAACATAAAGGAAAAGTTAGAAATGAAGAATACAATAACTAAAATGAAGAATACACTACATGGAGCCCTGGCTGGGTAGCTAAGTTGGTTAGAGCACCCTTCTGATACACCAAGGTTACAGGTTCAGTCCCTGGTCAGGGCACATACAAGAAGCAACCAATGAATGCATAAATAAGTGGAACAGCAAGTGGATGTGTACCTGTCTCTCACTCCCCCTCTCTCTAAAATTAATGAAATAAATAAATAAATAAGTTCTATTAAGAAAAAAGAATACACTAGATGAAACCAACAGCAGATTAGATAAAGTAGAGAACTGAATCAGCAATTTGGAAGACAAGGTAGTGGGAAATACCCAATTGGAACAGCAAAAAAAAAAAAAAGAATTTAAAAAAAATGAGGATTATGTAAGGAACCTCTGGGACAATATCAAGCATATCAACATTTGTATCATAAGGGTCCTACCAAAAGGAGAACAGAGAGAGCAAGGAATTGAAAACCTATTTGAAGAAATAATGATTGAAAACTTCTCTAACCTGGCAAAGGAAATAAATACACAAGTTCAGAAAGTGCAAAGAGTCCCAAGCAAGGGGAAATTAAAGAGGACCACACCAAGACACTTTATAATTAAAATGCCGAATGTTAAAGACAAAGAGAGAATCGTAAAAGCAGCAAGAGAATAGCAATTAGTTACCTACAAGGGTGTGCTCAGAAAACTGTCAGCTGATTTCTCAATAGAATTTTTTCAGGCCAGAGCAATTGGCGTAAAATATTCAAAGAATGAAAACTAAATGCCTACCACCAAGATTACTCTGCCCAGCAAGGCTACGGTTTCATTTAGAGTTGAAGGAGAGATAAAGAGCTTCCCAGACAAGAAAAAGCTGAAGGAGTTTGTCACCATCAAACCAGTATTGCAAGAAATGTTAAAGGGATTTCTTTAAGAAGAAGAGGGAAAATTAAAAATATGAAAAAGAAAATAGTGCAAAAAAATCCTCACTGACAAAGGCAAACATATATTGTAATAAAAGCAGTGGATCAACCAACACTAAGGCTGGTACAAAGGTTAAAAGGCAAGAGTAGAAAGTTTGTGTGTAATTACAACAGTAAATTAAGGAATACACATAAGCACACACATAACAAAATATGACAAAAGCATAAATACGGAGGGGGTGAGTATACATGGTAGATTTTAGAGCGCGTTCAAACTTAAGCAACCATTAACTCAAAACAGATGGCTGTACACAGAGTTTGGTATATAAGAGGCACATGGTGACCACAAACAATCTACAAGGGAGATACAAGAAATAAAGAGAAAGGAATCCAAACATAACACTATAGAAAGCCATCAACATAAAAGTGTAGAGAGCAAGAGAATAAAAAAGGAGCAGAGAAGAACTGCAAAAACAATCAGAAAACAATAAAATGGCAATAACTACAATAATCAAATGTAAATGGATTAGATTCTCCAATTAAAAGACAAGTGGATAAAAAAGTGGACATATATTTAATGGAATATTACTTGGCCATAAAAAAGAATCAAAATCTTACCATTTGCAACAACATGGATGGACCTAGAGGGTATTATGGTAAGTGAAATAAGTCAGAAAAAAGGCAAATATCAAACGATTTCACTTATATGTGTAATGTAAAAACTAAAATAAAAGCAGAGAAACAAACTCATAGAGAACAAACGGATGGTTGCCAGCCAGATGGGAGGGGGCCTGGGGGGTGGATAAAAAAGGTGAGGGGACTGAGAAGCACAAACTGGCAGTTACAAAACAGTCACGGGGGTGTAAAGCACCGCGTGGAAAATGCAGTCAGTAATAGCATAATAACTACGTACGGTACCAGGTGAGTGCAAGACTTATGGGGGGATCACTTTGTAAGTTAGACAAATGTGTGACCACTATGCTGTACACCTGAAACTAATATTGGAAACTAAAAATTAAAGAAATGTATAGATACTCCTGAAGATGCATCTACAGAAGTGCTTAGGTGGAACCTACCAGATGTTTTCTTCCGTGGTGGGAGAGATTGGAAGTATGAGATTTCTAGGACGTAAATGACAGGTTTGGTGTCACAAAAAACAGATTTCAAAGGCTCGGCACACTATTTCATCTTTTTCCCTCCAAAGAACTATGTCACATGAACTGCATTATATTGCTCTGAATTTCCCTAAATGTGTTTTTTTGTTGTTGTTATCCCAATAACGTTTTATCCTATTCTTAAACAAACATTTTTCAAGAGCCTACACCGCACAAGGGACTGCCTGAGGTGGTGGGTACACAGAGTCACCTCACTCCTTGCCCTCACTGGCCACAGGCTCCTTGTGAGGGAAACAGCTCCTCACATAACTCACTTGGCATAAATGTCATGGAGCAGAAATTCAAGAGGCAAGGAGGAACTACGGGAATTTGAGACTTAAACTGGAGGTCTGGGAAGGCTGCCCTGGTGGTGGTAGATTGAAGATGGCTGCAAATTCTTTGCCCTTCCCCCCATGGAGAGGTGGGTCTGTTTGTCCTCCCTCTGAACCAAGCCTGGTCCTGTGCCTTGTTTTGAGCAATTGAGTGCAGCAGAGGTGAGACCGTGTGGCTGCTGCAGCTGAGCCCTGCGAGATTGGCAGTTTCTGCCTTTGCTGTTTGGAATGTTTCCTCCTGGATGCCAGCTGTTGTGTAAGAAGTCTGCCTGCCTGATTGACCACCACGTTTTGAGGAAGCTCAAGTTAGCATGTGGACAGAGAGAGGCCACATGGAGGGGTGCCCAGGCACCAGCCATGTGAGTAAAGGCTTCCGGGCCCTGCTGGCCCCGGCTGGCCCAGCCACCAGTTGAGTCCGTGGCCCCAGCTGCCCCCACCCAGAGTAGCTGAGCCGTGCCTGCATTCTGGTCTCATAGAATCACGAGCAAATAAAATCAATGTCGTTTTGAGCCACTATGTCTTGGGTAGTTTTTTATATTGCCAGAGCTAGCCAAAACATTGAGGAAGTGATCTTTGACTAAATAGGAGTGATGTTTGAGCTTTAGCACATGAACAGTATCTGTAACATTGCACCATGTTAGTGGTTTTCAAGTGTGCTTTGTGGAGCCATTTTTGGACCCCTGGCAGGAGTGTGGAAAGGGGAAGGGGCCTGCTAGTTCGCAGCAGGATGGGATGGAGAAGCAGTCGATGAAGCAGTGTTTGCTCAAGCAATGGAGACTTGCTTTCTCTGACTCCTGAGTGCAGTCATGGTGGGATAAATTGGTAGCATCTGAGCAAAAAGATCTGAGAGCTACTCATCAGAGAATAAATAAACATACACCAAAGCTTTCTCTAACTTTGTGTCACCAGCCTATCTCTAAACTCATAAACTTCTCTCCCTTCGGTGTGTGTCCTGGTCTCTGGTATTCATCTCTTCAGCCCAAACTTCCTGGTGCCGCTATCCATCTAACCCAGCAGCCCAGCTGCAAGGGGACGCTCTGTTGTACACCTATGGAAGAATTTCCTGGAGGACCCGAACTTCTGCTTCCACTGCATCACCAGCCACAATTCCTGCAAGGCCCTGATCCCTCCAGAAAGAAGGGCCTTGCAGGCTGTGGCTGATGAAGGCACTGGGTAGTCAGGCCTTCTCTCTCAGTAAGGGGGACAATAACGAGCAGAGCGGGCAGCCTGTGCACAGAGCGGCCACTCCCATCCTGGCACACTTCCCATGTCCAGTGTCCCATTTTAAACCTCAAAACCACCTCATGAAAAAGGAAGTATTATCCCTGTGTCATAGATGTGAAACATGAGGCTCAGAAAATATACGAGCTTGTCCGCATTTCCACTGCTAGTAAGTGACAGTGTTGGGGGGGTGCCCTGGGAGAGGGAAGGGGCCTCCCACACGTGCTCCAGACCGCTGGGTAGGAAAGGCCTGAGTTCCTCAGGCAGCCTCACTAGTGGTGGACACACACGCTCTTTCGAATAAGGCCTTGGTTTAGGGAGTGAGAGGAAGATGAGTTAGTGCCTGAAATTCTGCTGTCTTGGCACAACTAACCTTTTCTGAAATGATACATCTCTTTATTGATGGAAGTTATCCATTTATAAATAGCACATGTTTTACACGTGGCGATGAGCCAAAGGTCTTCATTATGAGTCAGAAGGCATAGTTCTATTTTCCATATGAGCTGGAACTCTGTGAAAAATTGCTGTATTATTCATAATTTTTAGACCTCAATTTTTGTCTCCTTCACTGGGCTGAGAATAATAACTCAAGGGCAGGGAGTGTTCTGGCCTTCGTATCTTTGGCATCTAGGTCAGGGCCCACAAGTGTTTGAGGGCAAAAAGAAATAGGAAGGAGAAGAGGAAAGAAGAAAGGGACTTATCATGTAACACCAGTCATGGGGTCAGCGATATGAATTAAAACAATTTACAGGGTTGGTGGTCAGTCTGGGTGGCAAGCTTTTGAGGAGAGAGTGGGAGCCGCAGAAAGGCCTCTTGGCCCAACAGCCCAGGAGTGAAATTGAGGGGCACAGACCACGACTGCCTCGGCAGCTCTCCCCTTCCCTGGCTCCTCCCAAAGCAGCTGATACCCCAGATGACGGCCAACGGGAACGACAGGACTGGCGCTCTCTGGTGGCTTCCTTTTCAGCTCCCTTGGTGGACAGCAACAAGAATGGAGAGGTCCGAGGGGCCCCTAACACCCCCGTGAAACTGCGACTTCGGTGGGTGCCACCAAACTGACCTGAAACATGTTCTTTGGTGTCCTCCGTGCTTTTGACCTCTGCCGAGCAAACTGCCGCTTTAGGCTTGAAACTGGCACCATCAGCGGCAGAGGGCAAAGGAGTCAAGCTAATAAGCTCTCCAATTCTGCTTCCTGAGGACTGTTTCAGCTTTAAAAGAGAAGGCATTATTTTTAGAATCCCTCCTTGCTTTCATCCTGCACCCTGAATGATTTAGTGTCTCCCTTCACATTAACCCACGTTTCTTCTCCAATTGCTCCGGAGGAAGCAAGTGCTTTCCACCCAGACAGGGATTAGATGTCTTTTAAACAATAAAAAAGATTTCTTTTCCCAGCCTGCCTCCCTCTCCTCTAACCTTTCCATCTTCTGTCTCCCCCACCCACCCTGCCACTGAAATCATCTTAATTCGATTTCCAGGACCACGGCTTGTTTGGGAGGCAGTCACCTGGTCAGATAAATCTTTAGTGATGTTGAAGCTCTGTCCTGCCTCGTGTGGCTCCATGGGTTGGGCGTTGCCCGCAAAGCAAAAGGTTGCCTGTTGGTGCCTGCTGAGGGCACGTGCCTGGGATGCGGGTCAGGGCGGGCGCATAAGAGAGGCAACCCGTAGATATTTCTCTCTCTCCTGTCCTCTCTCTCCAAAAAAGATAAATAAAATCTTTAAAAAATAATAATGTTTAAAGCTCACTTGAACTCTTCTGGTGACTTCTTTGGATTTGCAAACAGATGATACTCAAGTTCTGTCATTAAAATACAGCACCTGAGGGACAGGAATATGGGAAGCACATGGCTCAGCATTTAGGGAGTTTATTCAGCTCTTCCACTGTCTTTCACAGAGTAGACAGGTGGAGTCATTGTTAATTTATAAATCTACAAAATTCTTTTAAAATGTGCCTTCATGCTGTGGTTTTTTCTTTTTTTCTTTTTGCTAAATTATCCTTTACTAATCCTAAAAAAAGTTCCAGACAGAAAGTTATAATTTTTTCCATTGAGTTCAAAATCTATGACCATCTTTCAGCTAAGTTTCCTTAGGAGATAAATAATGCACAGCTAATTGCATTTGGGAATATTTGTGCCTAAAACAAAAGAATGCTCTATGTATGTAGTAAACAGTTCCTAATATTGACTTATCTGATAAAATGTATTATTTGTTTTTTTTTTAAGATGTTGATATGGTAACCAGTGAAGGAGCCATAAATGATGTTTGAGATTAAATGCAAAATCTGATGTGAATTTGAGCTTGTAAGGAAAAAAATGGATGCATTGGGTGACCTGCCTAAATTGGCTGTGTTTTCCAAGTTGTACTGAGTCTGGTTATGATGGCTCTTGAGATATAATGATTAAAATCTTAAATAAACATAACTTGTCCTTTAATTCCCCAGAACAGGTTTTAAATAAAACCTGAATTTAACAGAAAAACCTTAGTATTCATTCTTTACAAAGTTCCAAGTAGTCAAATCGCAAAACAAGGATTTCTCAGTTTCTTAGGTATGGCTCAATCACATAAAAATTGGCATCTGAGATCCAGTGAACACGTGTTACACTCTGAAATACAAGTGACTTCAGGTAGGAGTACAGAGGGGTGGGAAGTGGGGAGGCAAAGGAGGAGGTTTCTTTCCTATGAACACACTGTCCCCCCCCATACCCCAGACTGCCTTGTGTACAGTTTTTAAGGTCACATGTTGACCTTACGGTTGTTGACTTTGATGCAAAAGAGTGTGAGGAAGCCAGTCTGGAACAGAGTGTGAGACACCAGCAGTGAGGTCGTGGGATGTGTAATGAAGGTCATCGAAGCTTGTCTTTGCTCTCTCTGCCGCTGAGATGCATCTGTGCTCTCATGTTAGAGAAGGAAATATTTGTTGAGGGTACATTCGTCCTCCTGTGCCACGTGCAGGAAGAGAACGTTGGAATAGTGGATGACAGAATGTGCTGGTTCTTTTGATCTCAAATGCCTTGTATTGCCCTTTACTCAGCTTACAGCATGTCCAAACAAGATCAGTCTCCCTCTCTCCCTCCCCACCCCACACAGACACACACAAACACACCCGCCTCTCAGAAAACCTCCTCCAGTAAACCTCAAATAGATCTGATCTGCCTGAAATGATTCTTTCAGTTGCTCCACTGAGCTCAGAGTCGGGCAGGAGGCCCAGCACTAGCTGGCCCCGGGACCCTCTGCACCCTTCCATCTCTACCCTTCCTGATGCCCTCGCCCCTCCACCTCAGCAACGTGGACTTTGAGGTCCTGGAATCTGCCGTATTCCCTCTGTGCACCACCGAGCCTTCACCTTCCTGCTCCCTTTACCTCCGTGTCTGCCTAAGCCTGACCCATCCTTCCACATTTAGCTCAGATGTCACCCCTTCCTCAAAACTTCGTGACTAGATCCTTGCTCAGATCAGGATTGGTCCCTCCCCTGTGGCCCCTGCCTCTCGCAGGGGATTACACCAAGTGAAAACCCTTTGTCTTTTTCTGTTTACTGTTTCTGCCATCAGAGCACAGAACATGCTCCTTAACAAGTGCCCTATGCACACTGGGTGAATAAATTGTTTAATCAGAGTTTGTTTCTAATCCTGTGTTTAGCTCACATTAACTTACTCACTTGTGTGCTTAAAGGGGTGAGGACAAATACATCTTAGTTTGCTTAACAAAGAATACTTCCTGATAGTGGTTTGGCAGCTTGAAAATTAGTGAAGGAAGTAACAATAGTTACTGAACAGATTGGTTTAGATTATCTTCTGTGATCATTTATTTAACCTATAAACAGTTTCAATTATTTTTCTGGATATCTATTAAAACATCCCTTTTTTGTTCCAAGTGCTATCATTGTAACTCCAAAATTTATCTTCTTCCACCCTGTACCCCCAACTCTCTCTGTCTCCCTCTCTGTCTCTGTCTCTCTCTCTCCTAGAGCCACCTTATCAGATTTTTTATTACACTCCCTTAAGACAAATGTCACCACATTTCCAGTCATGATGGATCATGTAAAGGAAGGCTATAAGCAAATGATAAGGAGACCCACTCAGTTGCTGCATGAGACTCCCCTTTGACCTCTTTAATCAAACCAAGAAATCAGGTACAAAAATCATCTAAGAAGGCAAAGTTTGGAATGTTCTCTCAACACCAGGAAGCCCATAGCACGTGGCGATATAGACCTGTGTCGAGTACAATGTCAGTTCTGCAAGTCAGCTGGCAGAGAGAGTTATTTTAGAAAGATCATCTCAGGAAGCATATTTATATACTCCCTTTGAAGTAATGAGTCCAGTGAACTCTTGAACTGGACACTTGAAGTCCTTAATTTTTGCTGTCACTTGGAAAAGAGTTACTCTTGATCATTTTCTATGTAAGTTATTGAAGAGCAACAAAAGTGGCTGACAAAACTATTTGCTGGACTTTTGGCCTGTTTTGGTAAACACCAGATAAAATGTTTTAAAGGTGGAGCTTGAAAGTCTAAATAGACAACATTAAAAATGCCTGTCTCGATATCAAGCATAGTTTGCACTTTGAAATGGACTTGAAGGACTATTAGAACATTTTCTCCAGCAAGTCTGTATTTCAAAAATAAGGTTATTGATCTGGCATAGAATTTGGCATAGAATCTTCTTCCCTCAGGTGTCACGAGAAAGAGCACTAAAGCAAGAGACTGTTTAGTTATAGTTTCAGTTCTTGCCCCCGTGACCCTAACCAAGTCACTTCAACATGAACTTGGTGTTCCACGGCTACTAAATAAAGGAGTAGAACTTTTGGTCCTCTTCTATCAGTGATGATCCAGGTTGGATTATTCCATATCCAGATAAAGGAGGCCAAATGCTTTTGGCTACACCAACTACCATGTCATCAAATAGCCCTCTCCCTTCTTAATGGGGCGGGGGCTACACACAGGCCTTGCCTCCTTCTACCCTGGAGGATGCAGATGAATTCCAATCAGCAGCCACCAGCTGACCCATGTGCCCACTGCCTGTTCCTGGTCAACAAGTTGAGAAGCTTTGGGAGGCAGTTGACCCAAAATGGCAAGGTGGGAGAGCAATCAGATGTGCCAAGAGTTACATAACCCATCCTTGGGCAGGAGAGTGGCGTGAGTGAACAATGGTTCTAAGGAAAACGTCCTTTGGGTTATTTGTTCTGTAAGTAGAGCCCAAGGCCCTTCAAGTGGCCTCCACCCACTGGCCCCTCCTTCTTTCATCTGCTTGTCCCCACTCCTCTGCATCTTTTATTCCCTTTTCACTAGGGCAGCTGGCTTCCTGCTGACTCATATATAAGATAATGTACGTAAGTTATTCACTACCACCCCAACCCTTCTATTTGTGAGGGCCTTGTCATGACCTTGATTGGTTCAAGAGTGCCCCCAGCCTCATGTCTAAGTGAAGTGCTCCCAAGCCTCAGGGAGAAACCATGACTGGTGTGAACCAGTCATTTGCTCCCACTGTCCCACTGCCCTCTCTAGTGTTTGGTTTAGGTATGGGCATGAACTGCAGTACCGGACAATGGCAGGAAGTTGATGGAGAGACTTCCGGGAAAACACATCTTGTCATGTCTGCAGGCAACGCCTTAAGAGCCACAGCTTTCTTTGGAAAATGAGAAAGATGAGCTGACAGGCTGAGTAAGCCTGGCTGGGTAGAGACGTGGAGAGAATCACCTGGGTCCTTGGGCATATAGCTGTGCTTGAGAAGCCCTGGAATTTAATTCTCTATCTCTTGAATTGCTGTTATGTGAGATTGTTTGAGTCAGAAGACAAAAGCATCTTAATACAGCTCCTGCTGGCACGCTAGAAAGGCAAGGAGGAAAGGCTTGGCTTTAGAATCAGAGAGACCTGGTTTCAGACCTCGGTTCCTCCAATGACACTTCATTGCTGAGGAACAAATTACTTCAGAACTTGGTGACTTAAAAAAAAACACCAATCGGGACCCTCTCTCAGTTTCTGTGGGTTGCAAACTTGAGATGGCTTAGATGGGCAGTTCACGGTTAGAGTCTCACCGCTCGTGAGGTTGCGGACGGGTGTAGGCTGGGGCTGCAGTCACCTAAAGGCTTTGCTGGGGCTGGTGGTTCCACTTCTGCTTCACACGAGGGGCCCACTCATGTGGCTGGTGGGAGGCCTCCGTTCCTGCCCACCTGGGCTGCTTGAGTGTCCTCTGCTTTCAATATAGTTTCAATTATTTTTTAGGTAAGACAAGGCCAATGGATCAGGAGATGACTGCCAATGAAAAGATAGTTTGTTATATTCATGGAGCCCAAGAGGAAAGGGTACGCCCCACCATGGGGGCCACCCGAGAGGCAGCCGGTGGTCAGGAGGCAGGGGTGGGGGGAATGTGGCCGAAAGCAGTTACTGTTGTTTTCTCCAGAAGGGACAGGTGAAGCAGGATAAAGCAGGCTTAGGGCCAGGTAGTCTGAATAATTTTAGTTGGCTGTGGAGAACAGGGGCTGTCCCTGGTCATCTGGTTCCTGGAGGTGGGGTTCTGTTAATGAGGAAGAAAGGGAGAGTGGATGGTAAACAGCTCTGTCTCAGCCTTCACCTTCTGGGCTCCCAGAGGATCCCACACAGTGTGTCCAGGCCAAGTTCATGTAGAGTGCTAAATCAATCACACAACAGGTGAAGGGCCAAGCATGGGTAGACTATCTACAATAGCAGTTCTTTCTGCCTACCAATGGGTGTTTTATGCAAAGGGCAAACTCTGGGTTAGAGCTCATTTCTTTCCGCCGGACTTCTGAGAAGTTTATATGCTTAGGTATGTGATGACTCCCCGCGACAGGGACAAACAAGCTGCTTTCCCACGCTTATTTGACTGCAGAAGCTTTTCAAAATTTTTCCTGGAGTATCTCCCTGAACTAAGTTCCATGAATTTCCCCCGCACCCCCCCTCAAATGAATAAAGATGATTTATTTTTAGTTATCAATACTATTTTATTTATTTAAAATGAAAAAAAAATTCCAGTTACAGTTTACACTCAACATTGTTCTGCTTTAGAGCTCCATAGAACTTCTGCCAGGAAACCTAAACAGGGTCAACAATCAGTGTATTTTCTGAGCCCCCAGATGTGGAAAGAGAAAGTACGCTCTTTGGGAATCAATGGGCTGGTCTTATTATTTATTTTTTTTTGAGAGGAAAGAAATGAAAATAGGAGCAACTGGTGAGTCAGGACATGAGGTGTGGTGCCGGTCTGCTCTCTGGTGACGGCGTGAACGTGAACTTGACAAGCCCCTTGCCCTCTCTGGAGTCTCCTGTTCTTATTTGCAAAATGAGACCTGTAGGGGATCCCAGGCTGCATCCCAACAAACTTAAATCCTGCAACGTTGCAGCTCCTAGACACATCAAGAAGGGATGCCTGGATGAATCTTTGCTAATGGGAGACAAAGGAAATAAAGAAAAATATTTAAGATAAAAGAGATCTGTTAGAAGTCAAGAATAGTTTCCGCCTCAGCATGAAGGCCGAATTCATGCTGGAGGCTCTAGGGTAGAATCCACTTACTTGCCTTTCCCAGTTTCTAGTGGCTGCCCACACTGGCTCATGGCTCCCTTCCTCTGTTTTAAAACCAGTAACATTGCACCTCACTGACCACTCTTCCCTGTCACATCCACGTCTCTGGCCACAGCTGGGAAAGGTCCTCCCTTTTTAAGGAAGCATGGGATTGGGGTGGGGTGGTCTACCCAGAGAATCCAGGATTATTCCCTCTCTCAAGGTTCTCAGCTGAACCACATCTGCTGAGTCCCCTCTGTCTTGCAAAGTAGCATATTTACAAAGAGGATTATGGGTGGACATCTCTGGGAGGGGGGCATCATTCTGCCCAGTGCATGATGATCTCTGTTGTTGAAAGAAGTACAGGTGTGGAGAGACCGAAGGATGTCATGAAAAATTGAAATTAGCCTTAATAATGTGTGAGTTACATAGAGAGGGTTGCTATGAAAATACATATATTCAAGAAAGGAGATAATGTACAAACAAAAATAGGACAATGCTAGTTAACAGTGTTTGAAGCACATGAATCCTTTGCAAAGAGTGCAGGCTTACTATGGGATGGATTTTTTTCTGTTATACCAGACCTCTATAAAACCAAATTAAAAATTTAACAGCCATCCTCGGCTGGTGTGGCTCAGTGGATTGAGTGCCGGCCTGTGAACTGAAGGGTCACCAGTTCGATTCCCAGTCAGGGCACATGCCTGGGTTGCAGGCCAGGTCCCCTGTAGGGGGTGCGCAAGAGGCAACCACACACTGATGTTTCTCTCCTTCTCTTTCTCCCTCCCTTCCCCTCTCTCTAAAAATAAATAAATAAAATCTTTAAAAAGAAGAACAGCCACACTATTTAAAAAGGGAGACTGTATTAGCATTAGCTAAGTTGATCCTGTAGGCTCTTGCTTGACTTTCAGCAGTAAAAGGTGGTGCTGGGAGCCCTGAGAATGGCCTGAATCATTGCACAGCCCCAAAAAGTGTCTGAAGGAATTGGCAGAAACCTGGTGAGGTGAGGGCAGCCCTGCCTTGGTTTACTGGCTTCTGGGTGTGAACAAAAGGAACAAGACATTTGCATACAAGCTGAGAGTGGATTTGCACCCAAGGGAGGCCAAAGCATCAGCCCAAGGGTCAATAATGAGGAAGAACCTGATTCAGGTACCGGGATCAAAGTGAAGGGCGTGCACTGTGGTTTCTCAGCCTTGGTGCTCTCTTGGCATTTTGAACCAGATCATTCTTTGTTTTGGGGAGCTGTCCCATGCATTGTAGAAAGGTGAGCAGCATCCCTTCCCCCTGTGGTGACAAACAAAAATGTCCCCAGGCATTGCCAAATGTCCCATGAGGAGCCAAATCACCCCAGTTGAGCACCACTGGTACAGACTGGGAGAACAGGTGAGGGGAAGCATTGAGCCAGCAGGTGGAGCCCAAGAGCTTGGAAAGAGTCTCAGGCTGCAGGGACAGGGAGGGTAGAAAGAGACAGACTCTTGCTGGGCTCCTGGGCTGGCAGGGAGCCAGGAGGGTGGAAGGCTAGTTTGCATGTTGGTCTCTAATTTGACTGTGGCAGCCTCCAGGTCAAGAGAGCTCAAGTATAACTTGCTCAGGAGTTGCACTCTGGCTATTGTCCATTTGTTATGCAAGGCTTTGAAAGGCAGTTCACCTGAGCAGGTGATACGCTTGTTTGCAGTGTAAACAACTTGGGACCAGTATCTTGTTTCACTTTATCTAGGTTAACTGCCAGTCCTTGTGAACCCTGATTTGTGGAGGAGGGAGAAAAGGACTGTGGAGAGATGCCTGCACAAGCTTACAACAGAGGAGTTTATGCAAACGACTCCAGGTGCACCCCTGGTGGACGAATTGGAAGAGGGTGTAGGGGGAGCGCTGGTCAGGAACAGAGCTAGCAGAGTCGTGGCACCTCGCCTGCAGCCCTGGCCACACCTGCACCGTGTGCATCTGCCAAGGCCGGGGGCAGTCAAGCTCAGTCTCCTGTACTGCATCTTACACCTCACGGGAGACAAAGTTTATACCTGCAAACTCGGGGAGTCTGGTGTACCACCGGAGAGCCTCTAGCTAGCAGAGGTCCTAAGCTTTCTTACCAGCAAAGTTCGAATTTTAAGACAACCCGTGGTCGGAAACAAAGGCAATAGTTTCTGCAGCAATGAGTAAAAGGTGGTTTAGAATATTCTAAGGGAAGAAAAGCAAAATGGACAGCTAGGAGAGGCTGTGCCTGGTTGCCTCTGTGTGCCTGGTGGGAGGGGCCTACATTCATTTATAAACTGAAGACCTCGTTGATGAGGAGGACGCAGAGATAAACAAGAGAACCGCCCTTCTGCGCGGGAGGGTGGACAGACCTCCGAGTGCACTCCCAAGCTCCGGACGCTGGCGGCCCCAGTGGGGCCGCTGGTTTAGGAGATGCTGCTCCCCAGCACAAATCGCGATGTGCAGCGTGCAGTCCCGTGAACTTCCTTTGTCGATCCTGGAACAACAGTAGTGTTGACTCTCTTCCTAGATGGCCTCGGTGTGTCATCCTGCCAAGGGACAGAGAATGAGATTCCAGAGCAAGAAAACTCTCACTAAGTGCAGTTGTTTCCCTGTTTAGGGGGAGACCCCGAAACAGAGTCAGGCCAGTCCCCGACATTTGCAGGGCTGGGCAAGGTCATGAGTGGAGGCCTATGCGTCTAATGTCCAATATTGAAATACAAGTTCTTCAGCCTTGCACTTGGGTAGGTGTGTCTTCAAGCAACAAAGCTGGGGGGAAAGTGAACTCTATAGTTTTTATGTAACTGAAAGTGGGCAAAGATTTTTAAAATAACTGGATTCCATTATTATTGCACATTCGTGGGTGTTCTGTTAACTGGCTGACATATAAATGAGTAATAAAATAAAGACACACACAATTCATGTATAATTATATATTTAGTCATAGAATTAATGTTCCTTGCTTCCATTTCGTAAAATTACTGATTACGTTCTTGTAATATTTTCACATAAATTGTGTCTTATTGATGGCAATGCCAAACTGATTACCTTTCTTAAATTTTAGTTTTATTTTTTTTAAATGTCAGTTTGGAGAAATATTGCTCTGTGGAGGCCGCAGCAATTATAATTGTCAATAAAATTTGTGACTGAAACTTCGATTTGGAAATGGACCATGAATTGTAGGTATCAAACATTACAATTGGATCACTTGGGATATTTTGTCATTGCAGACACTCTTACAACTATTTTTATTTCATCCTAAGTCACTATCATTTGTACTATAATTTTCAAAACCTCTTAAGCCAATATTTTTTTAAAATCTAGATCCACACAGTATTGTAATGAAGTGATGTCATGTTTCAGGTGTTTTTTGTGTACACCTATGTAAACATACATTTAAGAGTCACGTGAACTGTGTAAATAGTGTGCTAACTCATGAGTAATCCCAGAACCGGAAGTCGGAACCATCATCTACCGCATTCAGGCTGTGGGAGGGGAGGTTTTGCAAAGCTGGCAACTGTTCCTGCCTCCCAGGAGCTTCTGTTGTTGGTCTCCCTCATTCTCCAGGGAAGCGTCTGCCTCTCATGTACTAGACACTCTTTGGGTGTTGTTACCTTTTGTTTGGAGAACACAGAGCAAAAGACAGAGGATTCTTTGGGACCTGAATGGTCAGTCACCAGCAGATAGGTAGGTGTTCAGGGCTGCATGTTGGACTGAGCTAATGTTGAGTGCCATATGCTGGAGGGCCTTCTAAAGTGGGCCCAGGGTCGCCTGTCTGGTTCCAGGGCCAGTTCCGCACTATTTGGTTAGTAACTGTACAAATAGTACTGTGACTTGTGGGTGAATGGTGCCCCTCCAATATATATGCTCACATCCTAATCTCCAGTACCTGTGAATGGGAACTTTCTTGAAAAAAGTGTCTTTGCCAATGTGTTACATTAGGCATCTTGAGAAAAGGTGATTCTGGATTGTCTGCACGGGCCCTGAATATAATGACAAGTGTCCTAATAAGGGACAAATAGAGGAGAGACAGAGTGAGAGGAGAAAGCCTTGTGAACAGGGAGGCAGAGACTGGAGTTCTGAGGCGACTGGAGGCAGAGGCTGGACGAGGCGAGAAAGGATTTTCCCTGGGACCCTTCAGAGGGAGCACTGCCCTGCTGACACCTTGATGGCAGACCTCTAGTCCCCAGAGCTCCGACAGAATCAATTTCTGCTGGTTTAAGTCACCAAACTTGTGGTGACTTGTTATGGCAGCCTTTTGGAAATGAAGGCTAATTACAATAATTACTAATAATGTTAAGCATTTATTCAACTTGATTATGTGCCAGGCACTCCGCTAAGCTCTTTCGGTAAGTATTTTTTCTCTAACCCTCACAGAGCCTCATGAGACAGGCGCCGTTCTTATCCCCATTTTATAGATGGACCAAGTGTGGTTCAAAGAGGCAAGGGCGCTTGCCCAAGGCTGTGGCTGAGAAGCTGGGATTTGAACCCAGGTCTGTCTGACTTCAAAGATCTCCTTTAAGCACCAGAAGCTTCCCTGCCTAGTCATACATCCAGCTCGACAGAGAGAAACCCCATGCTTGGTGGTTCCTAGTTGAATGTTACAGGTTCTTTGTCCCCCGACTTAAAAAGAGGCCTAATTCTTTCAGCAATCTCTCCCCCAAGCCTCAGCAATTTACCACCACCTCAGAGCAAGATATAAATTACAATCGACCACCATTCTTCTGACACAGTAGATCTTGGGCAGTAGATCTGACTGTTTCTGTCAGAAAGAAACATTTTAGGCACACACAATCACGCAGTGTTCTTTGCATTTATTTAGCCTCTGGGGCATTCAGGTTTTTTTAATATATTTTTTGCAAATGTTGCCAAGATGAGTCAGAAATCTGGGGAAACTATTTGTCCTTGAGGAAGGACAGTGGTCAGGATGGGGTTTTGTTTCTTTTTTGCTGATTTTCAATTTGTGTGAAGACTGGCTCAGCGTCCCAGGAGAAATGGTAAGAAAAAAGTTTGTTTTCTCAGGACTTAAAATACTTAGCTCACTAAGTTATTGGAACACCAACTGGAGGCTGATGATGGCACAATTTAGGCCGTAAGCATTTCTTTCCTTTTCTAGTTTTCTTCTCTTTTGGGAAAAAAAAATTTATTTATGTATAATCTAAATTTTTTTCTATTTATTTATCATTAAAAAAAACATCAGTTACAGTTTACATTCAATATCATAATAGTTTCAGGTGCACACACAATAATTCGATATTTACACAGCTTACGAAGTGGTGCCCTGGTTGGTCTAGGGCCCACCTGGTACCACACGCAGCTGTCACAACATTATTGGCTATTTTTGCTGTGGCGTGTTTTATGTCCCTGTGACTCTCTTGTAAATGTCAATTTGTACTTCCTAATCTGGAAGGGGTTGTTCTTATCTGCTGACAAACCCCCAAATTGTGTGGGCGGGTGGGGGGGGGCTGGAGGTGTCAGTTACTTTTATTTTTCTCCCCTTTATTTCTCTTCTTTCAAACAAAATGCACCCCATTTTACAGGTGGAAACATTGAGTCGTGGTGAATCAAAAGACTTTTCTTCAGGATAATTCAACCAGACAGGCTTCGTTACAAATGCTGTGCTTGTCCTCTCAAGAAACCATTCCATTCAGTGAAAACGAGAGCTGTTATACAATGAGTTTGGAAGCTAATTTTAAAGCAAGTCACGTGCCCCTCCTGTTGCGCTGACCCACATATGAGACAGGGACTCAAAGTTGCATGCCGAGGAAACCAGAGTCAGTCAGGAGGCCCTACAGGAGCAATTGGATTGATTATGGGAATGCAAGCCTCCTTTTTCAGCCTCTGCAAGGCTTCTGCACATGGGACTCACTTGCTATTCCAGTTAGGGCACTGCCCAGGAGACCTGTGTCCAGGGGCAGGCCTAGGGCTGACCTTGGGGCATTGTTCTCTCTGTGCCCAGATTGCCAGAGCAGTACAGAGATGCTGATCTAACCTCTGTCACAAAGATGGCTTTGTACTGTGCTGACCAGCAACAGCTAATAAGGTTTGAAACCAGGACCAAAAGCACTCTCTTGCTCTGTCAGTGGCTGATGATGACGGAGAAACAGGCAGGTTGCTGACCAATCTTAAGGTGGCCCAGGGCTGAGAAGGGTTAATGTAGACAGAAGGTGCTGGCCTCTTAAAGTGGAAGTTTGCCCTGACCTCACTTTTCTGACCCACTTCTTCCTGCCCAAGGCTCCTGTGCACACACTCACTGGACCCGGAGAGCTTCCCTTTCTCATTTCGCTAAACCAAAACCTGCTCCCAGAAAGGGGTCTGATCAATTCATTCACAGCAAGGAGAACGGGCAAACAAGCAGAAAACAGGCTTCCTAGGAGCCTTTGCATTTTGAAGACTTAGAGGAAAAGTAATGAGTCTCCGTACATTTCAGATGCCAGTGAAGTTAGGTAAGAGGGGTGAGACAGCTGTGGGAGGGCAAGGAGTGGCGGGGGTGGACAGGAAGATTAGGGTGAAAGCAGGATGGCAGGCAGTCATGGAAAGGGGTCCAGTGGCGGACGGAGGAGACAACGGAGCTAAGGAGGCAACAAGCAGAAAACCTGGAACTGAAAACGCACGTTGGATGTTACCTGCCTTTTCCTTCAAGTAAGAGATTCAAGAAAAGGAAGTATGTATGTAAAACTCACATTTATATTCCCATCCATCCATCCAAACGAAATTGTATTTACCGTGTTCCAGGTATCAGAGAGATAGCCAGGGTCAAGATATATACTGTTACTCAATGCATGGAACCATGGAACTTTCTATTCAACTAGTGGGTGAGCTAACAATAAACATAAAATGTCAAGTGGTTGTAAGCTTTCTGGAAAAAAAAAAAAAAACAGGCAAGGAGCTGAGAGAGTAGGGAGATGAAATGGAAGGCAGTGGGGCAGGGAAAGCTTTGGGTGAGGTGATTAGGAAAGACTTCCCATGTGCGGTTAACAGACTTAGCAAATGAAAATACGGGACCCAGTTAAATTTGAGTTTCAGATAAATGGTGAATACGTGTTTAGTATAAGTATGTCCCATGCAACATTTGGGACATAGATGTACTAAAAAGTATTTGTCATTTACCTGAAATTCAAAGATAACTGAGTGTTCTGCATCTTGTAACTCATATGGTCCTCCTTGCCCCTGCACCCTCCCCACCCCGTTCCCCCACACCCCTGTGACTGAGATGCGAGAGTGTTCCTGGAGAATAAACAGGAAATGCAAAGCTTTCCAGGCAGAAATGAGCTTGGCTTGTTCAGCAAGAAGCCCTGTGTGGCTGGAATAGAGGGGGCAGGGGACGGTAGTAGAGACCCCATGGAGGTGGGCAGTGGCCAGATCATGGGAGGCCCCAGGCCGGTGTGAAGAGTTTGCATTTTATTCTGACCCGTGGGATTTTAAGGCATGCCCTCAGCACTGCAATGACTCATTTCCATGAATATTTCAGTTTAGTACTGATTCCCTCAAAGCAGGTCTACTAATAATGCTTTAAGGCCAGGCTAGGATGGGAGAGTAGATACCCCTGCCCTGGGGGAAATTGAGCAGTATTTTCCCTAAATTCATTTGGCCTTCCCCTTCTTTTTCCACCCTCTTCAGTGTTCCTAGCACTGGACAGAACCTTTCATTTTACCAAAAGAAATGAGTTTAAAAAGCTACTGGGAGAAGAGACTTAGGGACAGAGATTCTTACTAGTGTGTAAATGACTACTAGGAAGTATTTTCAAAGTAAGTTAGAGGAAAGCGAGTATAGGTCAAGGAAAGATGGGACAACAGAAAAGTGAAATTTGGGGTGCTGATGTCATATGCTGGCAACTTGATCAGTTTGCCTAAAAACAGTTATGACCCTAAAACTGAACGTTGGCTCAGTAGAACTGAAAACCAATTCTCTCCCCTTTCTGTGTTGGGATGGCAAAGAATCTCTTTGAAGAGAGAATCTGGAACCAAGCTGGCTGCAAACTGATACTGCCAGATGGCAGAGCAATCAAAATATTTAGCTGTAAAGCCCACGCTGTGTTTGGGGAAAGGCTGAACTTGCATTCCCGCCACGGGCCTTAGTGGGCTCCCGTCTGATAGTGTTTCCTGGCCCCTCTCTGCCATTAGCCTCAGTGACTCACAGAGTGACTCACAGCTCCTCTCCAGCAGCTCGCTCCTTGCGAGGCTTTATCTAGCAGAACCAGCCGCTCTCCGGCTTTCTAGCAAGAGATCCCCTACGTCAAAAAAGGAATCTTGGCTCATTTCTGAGAGAATGGTCCTACCTGACTTTCTATGTGTTGTGGGGTTTTTGAACCCAATGCTAATTTTGTGAGGTAGACAGAACAGTTACTACGTCCTCTGTTACATAGGTGGAGAAGCTGGCTGTGAGGGCTTGTTGCCCCAGGGTTCAAGGCAGAGCATGAACATGAACCTTTGACTTGTGTCTTTTTAACACACCAGGGGTTGTCAATTCATTTCAAAATTGCTTAATGACTTGTGCAGTGACCACACAGCTACTTGCTGCCCTCTAAAATCAAAATGTTCTTTTTCTATAAAAGCACTGTTTAGAAACCAAGAACAGTGTGTAGGAGGGGAAAGGAGATGCCTCCCTGCTGAAAAGCATTTACATCAGGGAGGTTGAATCACTGGGTAATAGACTGACTGATTCTTTCAAAAACATTTAATGACCCTCCCCCCATATACAAATAGTAAATGTTTGTGCAGGAACTTTGGAAAAGTTAGAAAAACACAAAGGGAAAAATAAAAATCACTTGTAATTCTCCCACTCAGACATAATTGCTGTTGACGTTTTGATATGTGTCCTTCCTTTCTCATATACGTGAGTGAGCGTATTTTAGCCGATTGGAAAAAATGTGGAGTAAGCCCACTGATAACGTGCTTTGCCATTTAACGGTGTTTCCTTGGCCATTTTCTCACATCATTAGCATGTTCCACAGCACTTTTGAACCATAGCATGCTCTTTCTTAACCTAAAAAAAAAGCCAAAGTGAAAGGCAAGAAACATTGGTTTGAGATTTAAAAAAAAGTGCTATTCGGGAAGTATTGATTCAAGCAGAAGGCCAAGTAATGTTCCAGTTAGGAGGTGAAGGCAAGGAGTGCTCATGGGGTGGGGAGGGCAGCGCTTACATCAGCAGGGGCAGGAATTTCTGTGGGTGCAGATAGGCTAAGTAGTGACGCCAGAGCTAAAGAATGTTTTTAATTTTCAGCCCAGTGGTCATCGGTTTAGCAGTTACAATGTCTGCGTTCTTGTTACCCTTGCAAACAGCTCTTTGGGACGCAGCTCTGCTCAGGCCCAGGCCAGCTGTGATTTTGTCCAGTTTTAACATCCAAAGTTTTGAGGCCGAAGATGTGCAAGGCAGCTCTTCTGGGCTGGCAGCCCTGGCTCCATTAAATCGTGGCTCCTTTTATATTATTATTATTTTTACATATTTTATGAATGATATCCCTAATTTACTGCACCCACTGGCACTTTGAAATTGTTACAATTAAAAAAACAAAAAAGCACCACCACAACGGACAGGTTTAGTGATGTTTCCACCCAGTGAGTTGTCTGAGCCTTAGTCTGAGAAAAATTAAAAAGGGGGAAGAAACAGAGAACGTTAACGGGCATGAGTTTGATTTTTGTCTGTTGAAGGGAGAGAGAGAAGTGAGGCTGCTGATCTCAAGTGTCTCCTCTGTACAGGTCACTCCATCCCCTGTGCTCTTAATTCTGTTCCTTCGACTTGGCTTTCAGACTGACTATCCATCATCACCCCCGCTGCCCCGAAGCTTCTTCGCTGCTCCGCACCCTGCCGCGCCTTCAGCGGCAGCCCTCTGCATTCCCGTCGCCACCCCAAAACCCACCTCAGAGTGTTTTCTGGGGCTCACTCAGGGCCTGAAGAATTATTTCTAAGATGAGCACACGGAGAATTCTTGTCACGATAGCTGAAGTCATGCCTACAAAGCTCTTTTGAAAACTACTGCATCATTTTGCCTGTGGGTGTGCTGCACACCCATCTGTAACTGCCCCTGGAAGTGATTGCAGGTTCAAAGTCATTAACTCTGGGTTTCTTTAATATCTGAGCGGGACTAAGCTGCTCTGCCTCCATTCCCTTCTCATTAGGCACTATCAGTCTCTTCGTTCGGATAACGACTAGAAAAATTGGGGTGATCGTTTTCCCGGGCTATAATTCAAGAAACAAACAGGAGAGGTAAAAAAATCAAATGCTTTCAGTTTCACAGTTACGTCCGTCTCTAGTTCTAAATATGAATGGCACAGTGCAGCAGAATGTGTACATTGGTCATAGGAGAACAGACAGCCCTGGCTGGTGTGGCTCAGCAGATTGAACGCTGGCCTGAGAACTAAAACATCACCAGTTCGATTCCCAGTCAGGGCACATGCCTGGGTGTCAGGCCAGGTCCCCAGTAAGGTGTGTGTGAGCGGCAACCACACACTGATGTGTCTCCCTCTCTTTTTCCCTCCCTTCCGCCTTGTTCGGTCCCAACAAGCTGGAAGCATGTAGCAGGGGCGTCCAACCTGTGGCCCACGGGGCGTATGTGGCTCAGGATGGCTATGAATGCAGCCCAACACAAAGTCATAAATTTACTTAAAACGTGAGATTTTTCTTGTGATTATATGTCGCGATGTAGTTAATGTGTAGCCCAAGGCAGCTCTTCTTCTAGGGTGGCCCAGAGCCGCCAGAAGGCTGGACACCCCTGACAGGGTTTCGGGCAGAGGCTCTGGCTCCTGTAAAACGGCCACGACAGCTGCCAGGCCCATCCTCTTGGCGGCTCTACAGTTCAGACGAGCCGTTCTGGCACCCTAGGTCTTCTAGGACGAGATTTTTAACGGAAGCTGACTTCATTCCTTCTACGCACCACCGCACACCACAACTCTGGCATGGGGATTAATTCCTTTGGAGTGCCCTTGGTAGACCACAGGATCTATATGCATTTCCTCCAATCCTAGAGAGTCAGGATGAGTTTGAAAAGGTGAGGACACTTGGGGAGGTCATATGCTGCTGTAGTCAGTTTGGGCTGCTATCAAAATGAACCGTAGACTAAGTGGCTTAAAAACAATGGACGTGTATTTTCACAGTTACGGAGGCTGAAAGTCTGAGATCAGGGTGCCTGCACAGTTGGGTTCTGGTGAAGCTCTCTTCCGGGGTGCAGGCGGCTGACTCCTCACCGCACACTCATGTGGCAGAGAGCAGAGAGGATGCGGCAAGCTCTTGTGACTCTTCTAAGGACACTAATCCCATTCATTCAGGGCTCCACTCTCATGGCATCCTCTGAACCCAATTACCTCCCCTAAACTCATCTCCTAATTATACTATCACATGCATGGGGAAGGGTTTCAACAGAGGAATTTTTTAAAATATATTTTATTGATTATGCTATTACAGTTGTCCCATTGTTTTCTCCCCTTTATTCCCCTCCACCCTGTACACCCTCTCCCACCAGCATTTCCCCCTAGTTCATGTCCATGGGTCGTACATATAAGTTCTTTGACTTCTCCATTTCTCATACTATTCTTAACCTCCCCCTGTTTATTTTGTATCTACCATTTATGCTTCTTGTTCCCTGAACCTTTTCTCCCATTCTCCCCTCTCCCCCTCCCTCCTGATAACCCTCCATGTGATCTCCATTTCTGTGATTCTCTTCCTGTTCTAGTTGTTTGTTTAGTTTGTATTTTTGGTTTTTTAGGTTCAGTTGTTGAGAGTGAGTTTGTTGCCAATTTACTGTTCATAGTTTTGATCTTCTTTTTCTTAGATAAGTCCCTTTAACATTTCTTATAATAAGGGCTTGGTGATGATGAACTCCTTTAACCTGACTTTAATCGGGGAAGCACTGTATCTGCCCTTCCATTCTAAATGATAGCTTTGCTGGATAGATTCATCTTGGAGGTAGGTCCTTGCCTTTCATGACTTTAAATACTTCTTTCCAGCCCCTTCTTGCCTGCAAGGTTTCTTTTTTGAGAAATCAGCTGATAGTATTATCAACATAGGAATTTGGAGGGGTCACAAACATTTAGTCCATGACACATGGTTATTGACTGAAAGTGGGATTTAAACTCAAGATTTAACTGGCCGGAAAGTCTGTTTTTCTTACGCTGTGTCACACTGTATAATGCTTCCTGAGTACTTCCATTCATTCATCAAAACATTCATTGATCATCTGCTGGGGTTTTGTGCTGTGCAGGGCACGCATTAGGGATGCAGACACAAATAAGAGTGAGTTCCCGTACTCAAGTGTCGTAGGCTCGAGCGGCTGTCCAGAATTCTACTACATCTCTCAGAGTGCAGTGAGGTTATCATGTACAGAGGCTCCCCACTCCCCCACCCCCAACACCACTTTAGACTTTCTGAAATGGAGATCTGCCTTACTCTTCTCATTAAAGGACCTCGCCAGCTGCCAGGCAGGATGGGCCATGGCCATCACGAAAAGCATCCATTGACTCACTGTCCTCAGCTGACATTGGTACTACTGTTCACAGTTGGATTTTGCTTATATTTGGATCCTTAATTGTCATTTTAAAAATTTTTCGGAGATCACCCTGTGAAGACAAGTTAACACAAGTTGTTAACATAGGCGCCTGCCCATCACAGATGGGCAATGCAGTTGAAGGTAGCAGCAATTGCCAAGTCCCTGAGTGCCCACACAATCGTCAGAGCCAAGTGCAGAACCCACCACGCACGGCGAGGGGCTGCGGCTCAGGTGGAAAACAGAGCGCTCCATCAACAGCTTCCAGATGACTTCCTAGAGAATGTGTGAAACTTCCAATGATCTTATTCAGCTTGAAAACATGAACTACCAATTTCAACATACAGATAAAAATTCTAATATTATCCTTCCTTATGCCCCAAAATAATCTGTTATAAGTAGTGTCTAAGATTATGTTCAATGTCAGCGCCCTGGTTGTCGCCTACAGAACGGTTCCTAGGGTTTGCAACTACCCCGTCTTTCTCCCAGAATGGAATTATCTTTTTCACTGCTCTCCCCAGCAACTGGCAAAGTGCCCAGAGCAGAGTGTGCCCACGTCCAGTCGTCCTAGAGTCGAAGCAGGGGTTGGGGGAAGCAGCGCGTTTCTGAGAAGCTACGTACCTACCCATGGCCCAGATGATTTGGAATTATCTTTCTTTAGTGTCTGGGAGAAGCTTAGACTCAAAACTTCTATTGGGGTGCTGAAAAAAAAGTAAGTTCTATGTAGTTGTCTAAGTTACAGTTGTCTCAATTTATCCAATTTTTTTTGAGCTCCCTATCCAAAGGTCAACCGAAAATAATTCGGTGGAGTAATTCGTGTTGAGCAACAGAACTTAAAATCTGACACAAAAGTGATCAACGTGCACCTTCTTCCTTGTTTACTTAACAATTTGGTCTTTCTTCCTTAATAAATAAGTGACCGCTACTGTAAAGTACTGTGCTAAAACTTTATGTTGCTCTTCTGCACTTGGTCCTCAGGCATCTGGGCTAAGCATGAGTAATTCCCTTTACCGTTGAGGAAACTGAGGTTCAGAAAAGAGGCTAACTCGCTTTAAGTCCCCACGGTCAATATTGGGTTGACCAAATGATGGCTCTAGTATCGCTTAGTCGTCTTTATTTGAAACAATTGTTGCACTGTATTGTGACAGATGTTGTATCAGCATGCATTTAAAGAAATTTACCAAAATAGGTGAATTTTTGTGTAGCCATTTTAATATTGAAGATGGAAGCAAATACACATTTTCAGTGTATCATACTTTATTATTTTGAGAAAGGGAAAACGCAACTGAAACCCAAAAAAGATGTGTGCAGTTGTGTGGAGAAGGTGCTGTGCCTGAGTGAATGTGTCAAAAGTGGTTTGCGGAGTTTCTTGGTACTGTTGACATTTTGGCCAAATAGCTCTTTTCTGTGGGGCCGTCTGATGCATTGGAAGATGTTTAGCAGCACCCTGGCCTCTACCCACTAGAAGCCAATAGTGGGAGATGGCCAACATACTCAAAATATCTGAATCAATCAAGTTATTGGTGAAAATGAAAAATGCGTCTTTTACTTTACAGAGAAAACCAAGTGGACCTTTTGGCCAACCCAATAGCAAGCCTTTATTCTCAAGGATGCTATGTCACCTCCAAACACACACAGACCCTTCAAGCAGGTAAGCATTGCCTGTGCCGAGACCCACACCCGGTTCTAAATAATGGTGAGGTTTGGGGTCTACTTGGGGCCATAACAATGTCCCCCGTCTGGTGCCCTTTTAGGAAAGGCACTGTGTTCTTAGGATTTGGATTCCTACTGCTCCCTTGTAAGGATGTGTGTGCCTTTTGGCCTTGGTCTTCAAACACACTTTACCCAATACTCCTAGGGCAGAGGGCTGGAGCTCTCTGTGAACGCGACAGTGAGCAGACAGGCCGGTCCACCCCGGTCACATGGCTTTCCAGACTGACAAGCTTAGCATTTATGAAAGTATAGGAAGGATGAGGTTGTGGGAACCTGGTGGTGATGCTTTATTCCACACAGGTACCTGTCTGAGTGGGAACACTGTCAAGGGGAAGGTATACACTTTGCCTTGAAAAGTGCTGGCTTCATTAAAACTGTCAAATTCATCAATCAAGGGAAACCCACATCTATGCCCATTATTTGAACAAAGAATACCAGTAGTAATATGTGTTGATATAATCACCTTTGAACTGATTGCTTACAAACCAAGGAATCCCACCCATGGCACATTCCCTCATGGCCTGTTCCAAGCTTTCAGACTTCAAATGCCATGTCTGGTCAGGAGGGATTTTCGGCAGGGCTGAGGCCCCCGCTGCATCTGCACATCTGACAGATGATCCCGTCGACTTAGAACTAAGATGTGAGTCCCAAGTCTAAGTATAGTCACCTCCCTGCCCCTCCCTAGCAGGAGGGCATCTGGGCAGGAGGCATAGCTAAGGACCAGTCTTGAAGGCATAATGACCACTTCCTCTGGGAACTCCGGGCAACAGTCTCCTTATTTGGTCAATGAGAGCACCCAAACCCCACCTCTTCCCCTTTACCTCTTATTCTGAAAATGAGCCATTTCCCCGGCATTCGATGGTTCAGTGATGTGTGCGGTCTCCCTGACTCAGCCTCCAACTCGTTTGCTCGCGCCTCCTCCTCTGCCCGAAGTGCTACCTCCCAGGCAACCTTCAGTCACCAACTACTGAAACCCAGACTGGCTTTGAAGGCTCAGATGAAGGCTACTCCTTCAAAGAGCTCTTCTTCATCGCCTTGCTGGAAGAGGTCTCCCTCCCCGGACTCACAGCTGGTTTGTATCCATTGCACGGTGGCTGGCCACACACCATCCTGTGCTGAAGTTGCCTGGGGGTGTTTGATCGCAGTCTAGCCAAGGCTCCTGTGGGGACTGAAGTCGTTTCTCACAGATCCCTGGTTTGCTCGATACACCTGGCTCCGTCCTCTCTTCCAAGCACTAGCCCAGTGAGGCAGGCAACATTCTTCCGAGGTATGGTCTGCTCATGAACAAATGGGCATCAGGGGGCAGTAGGCACTGTTTAGGAGAGTCTGGATGTTCTGCCGCCACAACATCATCAGTTCCTGGGCCCCACTCTGCTTGTTCCTACAACTTGAAGTCTGGAGCCGAGGATGTTGTCCATGACCGTGAACCACAAGCCAGGTGCAGATATCCTACACAAACTATGGCAAACACTAGCCCGGGAACTTTCTCCCTCTGGGTTTGTGCCATAAATAGATTGGAAAACAGAGAACATGTAGTTCTTAAAAAGGTCAAGGATGACAAAAGTGTGCTTTAAATCTATGTCTGGAACGAGAACTAGAGGCTGGTGGTGCGATGCCCCATGAGCAGACAACAAACAAAGGCAAAGACCACCTTCTCCATCGGGGGCAACATTTTTCAAATTCAGAGTGAAGAGAAAAAGCAGGTTAGTATTTGAAGTCTCGGACTGATGAGGGGTGGGGGACATCTGCTTACAATGAGTCCAGATGAAATATACTCAGGCACTGAAACAACCTGTGGGTGTGACTGCTGTACTGCTTTCGGAACCCGAGAAATAATGACCGATTGAAGATCAGAGACTGAAAGCCCTATTTTCCAAAAGGGAAATAAAGCAGAATGTAGAAACTCCAGAATGGTGAGTTTAATGTGGAACTCTGGCCAAATCTGGAATATAGATGGTGAACATTTTGACTCCTAACAACTACTGGTTTCTTTTCAACTCCCGATTCAACAAAAAAGTGTCACACCAAACTAACTTCCCTTTCTGATAGGATTACTGAAGCAACCAGTCAATGAAATGACAGTAAAACAAAGCTGATACATAGTTTAGAGGTGAACTGAGCAGAACACAATCTTGCAGGTAACAGCTACCACTTCAATAGTTAGCCCTGTGCTAGACTTGGTTCAAGGGCTTCTTATATCTTTTATCTACTTAATACCCCTACCAACCCTATTATGTAGGTCCTAACATTATTCTCAAGGTCATCCAGGTAGGATTCCCGCCAGGCAATGTGGTCCCAAATCCCGTTTGTCCCATGAATAGCAAGGCTGATATGATAAAGGGGGGAAATGGGAATACCCCTTTACTACATAGGCGAGCAAACTTGCCCTCTGAGTTCCACTCAGGAGGGGGAATTGTGGACACACATCTTGCCTTGCTTTGCCCTCTCACCCACTTACTTCTCTGAGGGGAGGAGGGCGACCATCTGATTGCCAAGACTGGGGGATACCACCCAGCACGCTTTCTCGGCACGGTCAGGTCATCAGGGTGGAATTTGACATTACAAAGGGAGCTTGTAGTTTAAGTGGGTAAATTCCAAGGCTGACATTCACAACATTTTAATCACCAGACCAGCATCAGAACAGAGGCAGGCCATAAGCCATTGATGTGGCTAGTACCAGCCCTGGTACGCTTATGTAATTAGGGTTATTGGCCTGGGTAGGGAGCCCTGTTGTGATCTTAGCTTCACCAATCTTCTCAGTGAGAGATGGGCTATTTTGATTTCCTTTAGTTTGACCTTTATGTCCTGTTTTTCCAATTTGTTCTAAACTTAAAGAGGGGAAAGACAGGCTATGATTAATCATCACTACTAAAGCCCAATAGTCCTTTGTACTTTTCAGATAATATCCCAAATACTAAATGCAGTTTCTGATGACATTTTAAAGGTGATAATGACAAACTGAAAGGCATCAGAAGCCAGGATCAAGCCTACACTAGGGCTGAGTGGTGTGCAGTCGCTAGAAGGAAACAGGGCCACTTAGGTCATCACTCCCACCATGGACATGGATGGACCTGAGAGTCTGCGATGCGGTGGCTGGGAGGGGCCAGGACCTGGGACAGGAAAGGGTCTTTGGCAAAGAAAGTGCATTGAGACCAAGGTGGAACCTCATTACCTTAGAGTAGAGGGTCAGCAAATTGATGTTCTGCCTGGCTCTCTACATTAAAAATGTGTGACCAGAGGGTCTAGATTTCAGAAAGGAACTCTAGACAGCCTGAGTGTGGGGAGAGGGAGCAGGAAGAGAAGGAAGAAAGGAGAAAGGAGTACTCTTAGAGCAGGAGCTTCTGTGGGGGAACTGGAAAAAGGCAGAGAGGAAAGAGCTGGAGTAGAACCACCGCGAAGCCTTACTGTGCGGAGGTCCCTCCTCAGGCGAGCTGAGCAACACCACCCCCTTTCAAACTTAATTATTTACATCTATTTGGTGAGTCCCTAGAAGGTGAAGACGATGGATTTTCCTCTAGTCTTTCATAATTTGCAACACAAAACAATGTAAAATGCAAGCACAGGTAATCAAAAATGTTTTAATGATTAATTATTTAACAGTGTGGGTATATCCAGATGAGCTAAAGCACACTTTGACAGCACACTATTGAATGTTTAGTTTCTGTACTGAAATATGTAAAGACTTTCGCAAACCAGTACCTAGGAAGACATACATTTACAAATATACACATTCTAGATTTGATAAGGTAAATGTAAACAGATGCTGTGACTCCTTCCAAACAGAAAACCCACAAGACTAATAAGAGAACCAAGTGGCTCCCTATAATATGAATGTGCAAAATTAAAGCATGATATTTACATAAATATCAAACCAACAATTAGTTTATACATTGTCAATGACTTTCTAAGATGTGTCATGAGTGGTTCGATGAATATTTTTCCCCCAATGGAGAAGGCTTTTAGAGACTAAATCCTGACACCTCAAAATGACACACACAATAGTCCTCGTCTGTTTCACCACTGCCTCACGGGCGCGAGACATGATTTCATAAGTAGTCTATTATTTTTAAACAAGCGATTCTAAACAAATTTTTATATTCTAAGCAGAAGAAAGTACAGGTGCTATTAGATTTACATCACACAAATGATCCCTATCGAATTTCCCAGTTCTCTTACACTATAGCTATCTGTTTAATTTTACCTTAATTTTTTTTTTAAAGGAAGGTCTTTTTCCTCCTTTATTAATTTTGGTAAGCTAGGCACGTTTTAAAAGGAAGTCTGTGTCAAAACAGATAGCAGTACGGAAATCAATCCACATTTGGACCCTGGCAACCACTGCTCACCTGTGGGACTCTGTCAGATAGTCAATAACCCTCCCTCTCGAAAACTGTGTCTCCTCTCTCTCATGAGTGGAAAGCAAAATGGGCTTTGTTTCCCGTATAAAAACACTTAGCGCTTCAGAAACTAAAAAGTGGCCTACTCATCCTACACACTCCCTAAAATCTTGAAGATAGAGAATATATATTTAAGGTTCATCGAGACTGCTTTAGAGACCCCCCCCCCTTTTTACATCATTAATAGGGGCACTCAAAATAAAAAAATAAGATCTGTTAAAAAGTTAAACTGACTGTTCCACTGGACTGGAGCCTGCCTGATTTAAAGCCAGTATTACAAAACCGAAGGTGCCCTTTCTGATTTCACACGTACAAGTCACCTGAAACTACGTCGCACGCTAGTTTCATAAATCACGGTCTTTGATTTTTCTAATCAGAGCTTTTGGAAACAAATAAAAACTTGAAATATACCCTAATTTAAACTAACAAGCTTTGGGCCCTGCTTTTTTCATTTTAAGGCATGTGTGTTTCCCTACTGTAACATTGTACAAATTTACAGTCACATGCATGATCTACAGTAAAAAAAAAGTCTGGATTACAGTGTTTGTATATTGTGAATCACAATTCAGCACCTATCATGTTAAAACTAATAAGGCAACAGCAGTGTTGTGTGTACTACAATAACACTCCCTCTGCGGGCTGGCGCAGGGTTGGGGAGAGCCCAGAAAGGTTAAAAATCTCATGCCTACTTGTCTAATCGGTATACAGTTTCTAGGGGTTTTGAACTGATGAAAGAAGTCCTACGTGAATCACACTATTGTAGGCCAGACTAGTTACAGCAGCTGTTAACGAGCATCGGGCACAACTGGAATTGTGCTTACAATCAGACGACGTGGTTTGGAGGTTTCGACTCTTCCAACCTCAATCCTTCCGCTGCTTCCTCGGCTTCACGTTGTTCTCCAGGGACGAAAAGCTGTTGGTGTGTCCGTTTGCAGCAGCCACGGACCCGTTCTGGTGGTCTCTCAGGTGTTCTTTTCTCCGGGAGGCCCCCTTCTTGTTGTAAGTCTGAAACACACAAGAGCAGGTAGCAGCGCGGGGCCGGGCAGGGGCTGTGTCTCTGCCACCGACCCAAGCGTCCTCTCAGGACCCGGTGCTCTCCAGAAGGAGCTTCTGCAGTTGAGCAACCATGAAAACTTTTTTTGTTTTGTTTTTGTGCTTTTTTTGGCCACTGGTTTAGTCACTCTTCTGCTTTCTGAGGCTTAGCCTGAAGTAAATTCACTGAGTCATAGGCTGCAATATAAAACTACTTAAAAAATTAAACAGAAACTCGGTATGTATTTTATTGTTGTACCCTTTGGGCTGCAGATGGCAGAGGACAGGGGTTACGGGCACAATCAGTGCCCCTCGGTCTGTAGCACCCCTTCCGGAACTCACAGTCCTTGTCTCAAGATGTGCTTGTTACTCCAGCAGCTACCTTGGCCGTAGGTAAAGTGCCATGCCGTTGTTGGCAGTTAGGTGAGCATTGCTGCACCTATGTGGGGTCCTGTCCTTTAAACTCCCTCGTAGGCGGTGAGCGCCCCAAAGCGCAGCACAAACTACAGCCCAGCAGTGTACGGACTCAACTCAAGCATGCCATGCCCAGGTAGGTATTTGCGAGTAAAGTTACAGGCGGGCACAGGGAAGAGGGTGCATGGCTGAGCCCCCCGAAGGCTGTTAGACATGACCAGGCTTTACTGCCTCTGTATCCGTGGCCTCTGTCCTTGCTCCTGACCTCCTGCACCTGTTCTGGAACCAGACACTGCCCACGGGAGCAGGAACACGCGTCATCCAGGGCTGATGGGAGGCAGGGGAGTCAGCTGTGGCGGCAAAGTGGTCAGGCTCCACCGGTGATAATCTGCCTTAAATGGCCCCTTCTGTGAGCAAAACCTGCATTACATCATGCACTTGGAAATGAACTGAGCCTCCAAACTCAAGAAGTGCATGTGCAAGAAAGTGAGACAAAAGGGCAGATTTCTATCTATAGCTGACAGATGATGATGGAAACTTCTTCGGACATTTAATTTAGCCATGAGGTTCAGAGCAGCCGGGCCGCAAGAGCCCTGACCGAACATCACCCATCACGAGTCTGTCTGCCGCAGGCCTTGCAGGTAGTACAGGAACCTGCTGAGGAGTTGTGCTTTTCCACGTAAACCCCAAGTCTCCCTTGCAAAGATCTAGAACTCAGGAGGACTGGGACAGGCTTGGCACCGTCTATGTTCGCAGTGACCCTTCCCTCCAAAAGGCAGGGCTAAATTAGTGCCCAGTGCCTGGCACACGGCAGGGCCTCGATGCGGACAGAGGAGGGGTTCCGCCGATAGAGCCTCAAGACCCAACTGCCACAGGAGTGAGACTTACCTGAATGTAGAAGTTTGTGAAGAGAACAATCAGAGAAATCATGTATCCAATCTGGAAATATAACCATCCGAGAGGGAAGGAGCACGGCCACACGACCCCGCAGCTGGTCTGCATGATGGTCAGCACAAACTGCAGCTGGAGGGAGACAGGGCCACTGCTGAGCCGTGCGGCGACTGCCCGTGCACGAGGGGCTGCACCGGTGGCTCTCCACCCTGCACCCCCATTTGTGAACTGTACTCATGAACCTTTCTGGAGGTGCCACACACAGGAAGCACAGGCTAAATTTACCCCACACCATCCCCTCTTTCTGTATTTGTCTTACACACACTCTCGCCCCCTTCCAAGCTACTTTAACCGCCTCCTGAAATTCAGGGAAGAGCTAACAGTGCCAGTTAACAGTGTGGTCTCGTGTATTCGAACGTTGCTCAGAACAGATCTCCAAGTTCTCATGACAAGAAAAAGAAAAAATAACTCCTGTGACTGTGAAAGGACGGATGTGGTAACTAAATTTACTGTGGCAGTCACTTCATAACATGCACATATTGTCACATCACTATGCTGTCTAGCTTCACTTATGCAATGTCACATGTCAGTTATGTCCCAATGAGGCTGAAGGCAAAAAGAAAATGGTAAAAAAAACAAAACAAAACCCAGAACACACACATAAACTTCAGGGACACAGTACAGAGAAAGAAAAGCAAGGTTTATTTATTTGTTAATTAAAAACTAAAAAAAAAAGTTTTTTAGGAAGGAGGACAGGGTGTGGGAACCAGTGATGTCACTGCAGAGTGTCCAATCCCACCGGACACCAACTGTCCCTCATCTGTGTCCCCTCTTGGTTTGGTGAAGGCTGACAAGTAGATTGAAGCTCCTGTCAAGATTCAGTGCAAAGTCCACAGAGTGATTCTGACGAGTGGACGCTGAGAAGCACACGGAAGCAGTGGGGAAAATGAGGCGAGGGTGTGGGGGTAAAGGGGGCGCCTGCAGGGCTTCCAGGGGAAGAAGGGCCACAGCGTGGGGCTGGGCTCTGCCCCGTGGATTTGGGGCCCAGCTACCAGTGTTACTACGTAAAGAATGGTTTTTCTCTTTTTCTTCTCTTTTCTAAGGTAAGTACTCTAGGTTGAGTAATAACTGGAGTGCTGTTTAAAACATATCTAGGCAAACTGGGTGTGATCTTCTGCCTCAAAGGGCAGAGCCTAATAGGAGACCAACTTCCTCAGTCTGTTCTTTCACATGCGGCTTCTACAGAGCCTCGGCTCAGCGGTGCAGATCAGCCTATCGCTCCCCCAAGAGTGCGGCAGAAGGTTAAAGAATGATCGTCCTCACGGCAGGGGAGACAAAATTAACAAGGACTGCACGGCAGCTGGTAGCAAGTGACCATGCGGTGTCAAACGTATAAGCAGCTCTGATCTTCTTTGCTTTGTTTTCCAGACTGTTATTTTTAAATGTTGAAATACCACGACTGACTTGGAGGCATCTGAATCAGCCAGGCTTCTTTACAAAACTGTTACTGTGGCAAGGCCAGGACTAAGAGTTCAATGTCGGCTAGTTCTGTTGCTTCAGTGTCCTCTTCTACAGAACGGGGATAACAACATGAAAGGCGGATATTGGGACAACTCATGTGAAACTGCTTACTTAGCGTGAGTGTCCAGTACAGTGAACTCAGCAAATGGCGGCTTTATCATTAGCAGTAATAGTAGTTTGTGGAAAAGTTCACGAGGGGGGAGGAACAGGGGTCTATCCCGACAACTAGGGAGAGCTTAAGAAGAGGACGGCGAGAAGTGACCACCAGGCGCCAACCGCTGCTGGGTGGCCCTGGCTGGGTGAGCCCCAGGAAGGGGCTTCACGTGAAGCACAGCAGGGATCGTTCTCGCCAACAGGTGAGCCACTGCATACGAGCTGAGAGGCCACCAGGCACCTGCCTTAGCAAATGTCCTCACCACCTAACAAGCTACAAGCACCTTGGACTCATGTGCTTCTGAATCTCTTGGGAACATAGATAAAAGTTTTCACTTTGGATTTTGGATTGTAATTAGAAGACACACAGACAGACAGACATACACATGCACACGTGTTTTGTGCAAAAACTAAGAAGAAAGAACTGAACTTGAAGTCAGAAAATTAGATTCTAGTCCTCGTTCTACAGCTCAACCAGCTGTATGCCCACAGGTACAGTTTCTCCATTGTTTAGAACGAAAACTCCCTGCTCTGCTCACTTCACGGAGTTTTAATTGGATCAAATGAGAAAGTGTGGGGAAGGCACACCATGGATGCTATTAAACAACAATAAAGCCAGGAAGGCAGCAGGAGCACCCCCAGGAAGAGCTCTGTGTACCCCCAGCAGCAAATACCAGGTAAAGAGACCAAGGCACTCACCAGCTGCCCCTGAGTGATGTACTTCTTCCACCAGAGGTATGGACGCATGGAAGGGACAGAAGACAGACCATAGTACGAGTACATGAGGACGTGGATGAAGCTGTTAAGTGTGGCACCAAAATAAGCTGCAGGAACAGAGAGGATTTGGAGAGAAGGATGCATCAGTGGTCTACACATAACAGGCCAAAGAAATAAAATCCAAGATGCTTTCTAAATCTGAACGTCAGATGATTTTGAACAGCGGCTGGCAAACACCACTGCAAGTACTACATGGATGTGTAATTAGAATTTAGTTTCCACTTGGGACAGGCAGACATGAGGACGCTTTAAGACCAGGACCAGTGGCAGCTTCCAGGTGGGCATCTAACCCAGGAGCCAGGAAAGCACCTGCCCCGCTCCGACACCTAAAGGCTTTGCCACCAGAGCCTCACCCACTCCCAGACGCAGCTGCTTTTCTTTCCAAGCCTAGGGCCTCAAACTGCTGCGCTGAAGGCATGGGGAAGACAGCAACGGGCACCATGGCCGAAGCTGGCCATCTCCACACACTGGCAGAGGTCTGGAGAGGCCTCTGAAGACCTCTCTCTGGGACTGTGGTACTGAGGCCGTATATTTCTACTGCCAGTGCAGCTCAGAATCCAGTTCCTTAGAAATGAAAGACCTGCCTTTAAATCACATGACCTTTAATTTTCAGTAGGGACCACCAGTTCTTTTTTCTAGCTCTCTGCCCTCCTCCCCTCCCCCACCACAGGCAACTGCACAGAGCCACCTGGCTTTCCCACATGGGGTCAGGGAGTGAGTGTGTACCCCTGGCTATGACAGTAACTGGCTGTGTGACCTTGGACAAGTCATATCCATTCTGTTTCTCATGGGCCAGGTTAAAACCTGTCATCCTGCAGGTTCTTTGAAAATTTAAAGCACACTGCAAAGGCAAGGAGGTGCTGTTTCTGTAAGTCCACAGCCATGAGGTGCGATGGTAAGAAAGAAAAACAGCGGAGAGGCAGCCTGCAGCCCTGACCGGCCCCAAGCCTTCTACCGTCTCGGTTTTCTCTCACACTGAAAGGAGCTGTGACTGAAAAGTCTTTCCTAGCGCTCCAGTCCTATGTGTAAGTCTTGGTGGGCCACATTACTTAAGGGCAGTGCTGTCCGGGGTGGGCAGGTGGAGGGATGTGAGAACAGACGCAAAGGTTCTGACATTTGTCGGTGATGGATGGCAGGAATTTTGACTGGACGTTTGTGTGAACTCCCAAGCTGAACCTGAAGGTGACAACTTACTGATCTCTGACAACTGTAAGGGAGCTCAGACTGTAAGTTTCCAAAGCCACCCACATCCTGCTAAATATGTTTCGTGGAGCGTGAGGGTCACAGTATTAGAATATGTGTGGATTTCCTGATGCACGACTTCGCTGAGGCTGTATTTCATAAGCAGCCTTGTTCTCTGGCACTCACTCAGTGGAGCGATTCCATCTTTCCGACCTGCCCCTGTCAAACATCTCCCAAACTGACAGAGAACATTGCCCCTATTTCTTAATATGCCCCAGGCTGGGAATCTATTATCTCCCTCACCTTGCCAAAATCAGCACAGGACGTTTGCTGAACTAGAAACAGGTTTTGTCAGCCTACTGAGAGCAGAGGTCACAGAAACTATCATTAGAAGCATCCTGGACAAAAAGTTCAATGCTTGACCTAGAAATCCACAGAAACGGCACCTTTTCTAAAAGCCTTGGTTTCACTTCTGGCTCTTGGCTCACACCTGTCCCACATGCCCCCCGCTACATGAGACTTACAGTGGCCGCAGGGGACCCAGTTCATCACAAACCACCAGATGTTCAGCATGGAGGCGTGGTGGTAGACGTGCAGGACCGTGACCTGATGGTAGTTCTTGCGCAGGATGAAGAAGAAGGTGTCCATGAACTCCACGAGTTTGGAGAAGTAGTACCACCAGAGGACACGGATGATCTAAGAGGAAGGGGGCACCAGTGCTTCTCTGGAGTGTCGCCCCCGACACGTGCGCTAACATCCCAGGATCCCAACGTTCGTGTGAAGAAGCCCGAGCTCCCCGCTGGCCCCTGAAGCCCTTTGGCCATCGGGAGTGCTGGTCCCTCTGCAAGTAGCTTTAACCAAAGAACATGACTGGGGGTCGGGAGAGGTTTGAAATGACAACAGGGAAGGTTTTAAAAGGGCCACTGCCACCCTTCAAGACTCTTAACAAAACAGGAGGCTCAAAGTTCAAAACCCTCAAGTCGGCCTGTCTCCTCAGAAGGAGCCTGCAGAGGCTCTTTTCATCAGTAGGGAAAAGCCCCTGAAATGCACTTCTGGGTTCAGGGGCTGGCGTGGGGCCGTGACAGGCCAGGAGGCAAAGAAGAAAAGGACTGAACTTTCAGTGTCAGGTCCCTGCCAACTGAGTATGTCAGACAGGCGCTCTAAGGAAATGCCGCCCCGCTGAGCTGGCACAGAGGAGGGGGAGTCAGGCTCCGAGGGCACTCCGAGGATGAGCACAGCATTTAAGGCGTTATCCTTATGATCCCGTCCACATCGATGATGCGTAAGCACTGATAAACGCATGCACTCTGTCTCCCTGGAAACTGTTACTAGGACTTACTTTTGCAAAGAAAACTTCAGTGTTCACTTTATATCTTTTCTTATTGTTTAAATTTCATATTATGTGTATATACTGCTTTTTAAGATTCTTTTAAAAATGTCAACAGGAATGACCTGGACAGTGAGGTTATGAGTCATTTTGTCTTTTGTGCAATTTCTTTATTTAAAAAACATTTAAAATCAAGAGAGACAGTACCTTCATATCTGCTTCTCCCGCGCTGCGTGTGCCCTGACAGAAGAAGTTGTACTTGCCTTCCCATACTCCAGTCACTAACTGAAAACAAAACAAACAAACAAAAAGACAGGGAAAAAGCCAATTACCAATACTTATCAGAACCATACAACACTCTGATCAGTGGAAGTTCATTGGTTTCAGAATCATGGGAAATCGACCTTGGGCTGTTCAGGGCAACTCACTTTAGATGCCATGTGGCCCCAGCAGCAAAGGCGGCTGGGAAATGTTGGACCCTTTAATTCTCTGTGACTGTTTAACTCAGCTGCCCAGAAAATGGGAATGCCGCCCAAAGATAAATGTCCTGCCCCGGGAAGGTTAATGAATGTATAGAGTGTGATGACTGCCTGATGTTACCCGTTAACTTGGGCATGCCCTCCTCTTTCTGGTGGTCTTCCTAACCACCATGTGGTTTTACTATTAAGCCCCTATAAAGAGAGACCCTATCCCAGGAGGGGTGTGGATTTTTCCTGGCATAAAAGTGCAGCTGCTTTGCCTGTGTGTGTCTAAGTTTCTCCATTAAAGCCCTTACAGTACAAGGCTATGTGTCAGTTCTTCAGAATTGATATCTTGAATTTAGACTTTTGTGGCTTTCCCCTAGCAGGCTGACTGAGGTAAGTTTGCTCTGAGCAAAAAAAAAAACAAAACATGATGACAGGGGAATGCGAATAAATTTAAGTTGAAATGACTTGAGCCTCAATTTCATAAGGGATGGACCTGGGGGTCAGTACAGGCTGCGGTTTTCAGAGATGCTTCTTTACTGGCTGACTTCCTCCAGAACCCTCAACTCCTGAGGTTATCACAAGTGGCTCCCAGTCCTGCTGCCATGGCCTCAGGCTAGATCATCAGCTTCTCAAACTTGGGTAGAGCATCAGACTCACCTCAGGGACACATTAAATCATAGGTGGCTGGCAGGTGTTTCTGATCCAGTAGCAGGCTGCCTGGGGTGGGGGTCCTAAGAATTCCTATTTCTAACAAGGCCCCCCCCACCCCCCGACACCACAGCTGCAAGCCTTGCTATAATTTAGTCCAGCCTCATCATCTTCACTGTTTCCTGTTGCTGTGTCATCCCCTGGATCCATGAACTAGACCTCTGCAGTCTGAGACTGCACCCATTCCTCAGAATTCCTGCAGCAGAGCAGGCACTGTGGTGTCACAGAATTGGGGTGCAAGCTCTAGGTTGTGAACCTGCAGTATCAGCAGCTCACTGTCGGGCCTCAGTTTCCTCATGTGCACACAACAGGATGCCTGGCCTAGACGAGACCCACAGATCCATTCTAATGGTCCAGAGGGAAGGTCTGATTTGACCACCCCGTGCATGTCCACTGTCTATGCTCTAGTCAAACCCCTTCGGGACGTTATTCTTTATCTATGTAAACTGTAGCTCACTGTTTCCTCTTGAAGCCTAGGGCAATCTTGAATTTCCCTGGTGATGTTCCCTCTGGTGACCAATTGGGACTAGATGGGGAGAAATCTGAGGTGGCCTGCCTTGTATCTCATCCTGGCCTGATCTCATCCTGGTATCCAACCCAAGAACTGGCCCTGGTTCTCAAAGCGTGTTCCCCAGTCCAGATGCATTAGCATTTCTTCAGCCCACCCCAGACCTTCAGAATGAAAACTCTGGGGAATGGACCATCAAGGCAGAGTCTGAGTCCTGGATCACAGACCCTTTGAGAATCTGATGCTGTGGTTTATACAGTGTGATCTTGACCCAGCAGCGTCAGCATCACCCAGAAATCTGTTAGAATACGAAATCGTGAGCCCTACCCTACACTTACTGAATCAGAAATCTCTGGTGTGAAGACCAGTGGTGTGGTAACAGGTTGTTTGTGTGGTAACAGGCTGGTTGCTTTCCAGGTGATCTGATGCCGTCATCAAAGTTGGAGAATCATTAGCTGGAAGTTGTGGTTCCCATTCTAGTTGCACAACAGGATCACCTGGGGAGCTTTTAAAAATTGCTTATGCCTGGCCTCCCCCGAGACCATTAAACCAGAAATTTGAAGAGCCTTTTACAAAGCTCTCAAGGTAATTCCGATGTGTAACTAGGAGTGAGAGCCACTGCTTTCCAGCTCCTTTCCTTCAGGTAAGAAATGATTTGCCTACCAGTGCCCTAAGAAAGACAAAACTGAGAACACAGGACCCCAGAGCCTCCCCCACATTCCTGCCCTCGGACAGAGTTCAGCGGGGTGAGCAGCACAGATGCCCTCAGGGGTCTACAGATGCTGTCAAACCTCCACCCAGTCTGACCTCAGAAATAAATTATCCCGGCAGTGAGTGTAGCTACTGAATACCCTGCTTGGAATCTGATTGCTCTATCAACTTCATTTTTGTTGTTGCCATGTGCTTTGTCATCTTCTATACATAAAAATCATTGAGATCAGTTTTCATGGCCAAAGATCAGCCCAAAGATTTAGAGTGCACCTGAGGGGAGGCATCATTCTGTGATGAAAAGCACCTGGGATTAGGAAGCAGAAGACGGGTGCTTAGGATAGTCAGGCAACCTTCTCTATAAGGCAGCCTAGGACCTGTTTTTACTGTAAAAGACGAGTGGGCCCTGGTTGGCTGGAGCGTCAGGCCACACACCAAAAGGCTATGGGGTAGATTTCTGCTGAGGACACATACCTAGGTTGCAGACCTGATCCCCTGTCCGTGTGCGTACAGGAGGAAACTGATATTTCTTTCTTTTCTCTCCTCCCCTCTCTCTCTTTCCCTCCCTCTTCCTCTCTCTAAAATCAATAAATGTATCCTCAGGTGAGGATGAAAAATGAGGTTGGATTAAATATCTCTAAAGGTTCTGTTCTAATTTGCTACAATGTCTCTGTTGAGACTTCTTGATCCAATTTTTGAAAGACCAGAACCCAAAAAACAATTTAGGAGAAGGTATATTCTTTTTGGTCTTATACAACTCTCTATCCAGTTATGGCCAGATAAGCACACGATGTGCAGACCTATTAGACTTTCAAGGAACCAAGATAAAAAGCCTGAGTCCAAACGCAGTTGGGAGAAGTCCTGCAAGTAAGGACATAAAGGAGAAGCTACACCGAAGTCAGGGAATGAGCTGGTCCTACACCCATGTGTGGCAGATATAAACTGGGAGGGATATCTTGATGGCAGAAGTCCCCTCTTGAGGAACGAGGGGTCCTAGCCCCACACCAGGTCCCACAACCCAGGGTTCCAGTGCTAGGAAGAGAAGTCCCTGTAACTTCTGGCTACAAAACCAGCAGAGATGGTGGCTGAGAGAGACAGAGATCTTCTCAAGTCCCAGGCAGTTACTCTCTAAGGGCCTGCACATGGACTTACTTGGACTTACTTGCTCAGAGCTCCAGCACAGGGACAGCAACTCAAAAGTCATCAGGGACATATGGGGAGGAACTGAAGGCATCAGGGCGAGAGCAGGAGGGGCAACTTTCTCTCAGGTAGAAGTGCTAGCAGAGGCCATCGTTCCTTTGCTGAGCCCTCCCCTAAAGAGCCAGCAGGCGGGCCTGATGTCTCAGACTCTGTCATCCAGGCTTGCACTATTCATCCCACCCTGACGATTCCCTGAGATGCTCCCATCTGGACCCAACTTTTGGGACCACCCAAGCTGTTCCATATGAACGGCTTTCCCATATGAATGGCCTGTCCTAGCTCATGCTTCAGACTTTCTTACAATCTCTAAACAAGTGGCATCTGGATTCAGTGTGCCCCATACTACTCACTAAGTGGCTCTAGGACCAGCACTAGTGGCAGCCAACGTTTGTTCACAGCTTGGCCTCTACTGGGCACCTCTAAGCCCAGCACAAGTAGCAGCCACCTGCAGGTCATTTTGTAGCTCATGCCACATGGCCCTGGGCAGAACACAGGCAGCAGCTGACCTTGGCCTGCACCATCCAGAGGCCCTCAAGACAGTGCGCCCAGTGGACAGCTACAGACCATGTCCAAGAACCAACCCAACCACCTCCACAAGCAACACACTAAAGGTGCTGACTCAGCAGGCACCAGAGCCACAGTGAAATAGGTCCTGCGTTGTGGAGTAGGCCCCTGCAGAGCTAATCCTCCACAGTGCTCACAACCACTTCTTGCAGCCAATAGTCTGGGGGTAAATCCCTCCCATTGACATGCCAACAAGCAATCGAGGCTCAACTACAAAAGGAGGGTGTGCACAACTGACATGGGGAATGGGGTGCCCAGTACAGGCGAATGGGGAGGCTGTGCCACTGGATCCCACAGGATACCTTCTACATAAGGCCACTCTCCCAAGTCCCGAAGACATAGCAGTATTACCTAATACATAGAAACAAACACAAGGAGGCAGTCAAAATGAGGAGACAAAGAAACATGTCTCAAATAAAAGAACAGAACAAAATTCCAGAAAAACAACTAAACAAAATGGAGGCAAACATTCTACCAAATGCAGAGTTGAAAACACTACTTATAAGGATGCTCAATGAACTTAGGGGGAAGAGTAGATGAACTAGAACTTCAACAGAGACTGGAAACATAAAAACAATTAGAAAACATAAAAAAGAATAAGCAAGTCAGAAATGCAGAACATATCACAGGGCATCAACAGTGGAGTAGATGAAGCAGAGGATCAAATCAGAGATTGGGAAGATAAGGAAGCAGAAAACACCGAACCAGAACAGCAACAAGAAAAAAGAATCCAAAAAAAAAAATGAGGATAGTGTAAGGAGCCTCTGGGACAACTTCAAGTGTACCAACATTTGCATCATAGGGGTGCCTACAAGGGGGCTCCCATAAGACTGTCAGCTGATTTCTCAATAGAAACTTTGCAGGCCAGAAGGGACTGGCCAGAAATATTCCCAGTGACAAAAAGGAAGGACCTACAGCCAATATTGCTCTACCCAGCAAAGCTAGCATTAGATCAAAGGACATATAAAGAGCTCCCCAGACAAGAAAAAGCTAAAGGAGTTCATCACTACCAAACAGGTATTATATGAAATGTCTTCTTTAAAAAAAAGAATCAAAGGGGAAAAAAGATAAAATATGAATTATAAAATGCCCACAAATACATATCCATCAACAATTGAATCTAAAAAACAAAATAAACAAGCAGAACAGATACAGACAACATTATGACGGTTGCCAGATGAGAGGGGTATAAGGAGCCGGTGAAAAAGGTGAAGGCATTAAGGAGCACAGACTGGTAGTTACAGAGTAGTCACAGGGATGTAAAGTACAGTATAATGAATACAGTCAATAATATTGTAATAACTATGTTTGGTGTCAGATGGATATGGGACTTATCAGGATGATCACTAAGTTATATAATGTCCAATCACTGGGTTGTACACCTGAAACTAATATAATATTATGTGTCAACTGTAATTTAAAAATAAAATTAAGTAAAAAAACCAAACAAACAAGAAAAAACAAAGTGCAGCTGGGGGTGGGGGTTGCTGGCCTGTGGGTCCTCAGGGGACCGGAGGTGGAGAGAAGAAACTGATGAATTATCTTCTGCTGCTGGAGGGTACAGAATGGGAACTGCTGGTTCTTGATGAAATTTTCACAGGAGTACCACAAATGAGAAGAAGGATAACACAGCAACGTTTTCATAAAGATAAATTTGTACAATTTAAAATATACCTTTATTTAAGATAGCTGTATTTAGCAAAATGAAAAATTTGCTAACATGATTGTTCTCATGTTTTCCACTTTATCACCTTATGAATCTAAAATTCTAGGACCTACCATCATTGTTTTCCAGCTCCTATTTGGGTTTATGGTGTCCTAAGATACGCTGGGTTAGTGCTTTTGCCAATTCTAGAGTGAATGACTGATGTGTGTGTGCTCGTGCAGAGGTATGGATGGTGTGTTCACCAATGTCAACCTTGGCAGGGGTGGGGAAAAGCTAGGGACCTCTCTGGGGAAGATGATGATAAATCTTCCCCATAATCCCACAGACACCCCAACCTCAAGGGTGGGCACAAATCAAGGGGTCTGTTAACTCTAGCAAAATGTACTCTCTTACACATGCCTTCTTTCTTTTAAAATGTCTTTCAGAAGGAATCCAGGTGGGATTGCCTTGACTCTTTAAGCTAATTAACCTAAAATTCCATTTGCCTTTCCCCATAAATGACAACAAAACAAAACAAAAACAACTCTGTCTAAAACACCTGGCTTTGGAGCCTAAGGACTCAAACCTAGGTTTGGAGTGGTGAACTTCCCCAATACTGAGCATGATGCAAGCACAGGGCTGCCCCACTGCCCAGAGCCCACCATGCAGCCTCCTCAGAGCCTCCTGCAGGAGCTCCATCAAGCTTCACTGCAGCCCCTGATCAATAGCTGCTGCCACTGAGCACTTCTACTGAGGCCCTAGTGCCTCTGAAACCATAGGATTGTGTGTGTAAAACCCTCCAGTGAGTCAACATAGACTTCAGAATGAAACGCTAAATCCTAGGCATAGTATTCAGATACACCCGATCCTCCAAGCTGATCTTTCTTCCCCTGCCAACAGCACGCTGAATCTACGTTCACTCTCCGAGCCTGCCTTTCCTTCACCGCTGCACGGTGACCAAGAGAAAGAGCACAGGTTCGGGTGCCAGCCAGAACAAGGTTAAATCCTAGCTTCCAAACTACGTTTAGCTGGGTGATGAAGGGCAAGGTATTTAACCTCTTAGGCCTGTTTCCTCACTTCTTCAAATAGGATAGAAATAATTCGCCCGCCTCTGAAGTTAAGGAGACGAAGTGAATAATGCTTCTCTTACCCAATCTGGAATGCAGGATAAGCAACATACATGTAAGCAATGACCACGCCTTTCTTCCTTTCAACTGGAAAGCTCTCTGCAACCATGTACCCCCATCTCCAGCTCTTAAAATCCCACCTACACCTCAAAGTCCAGTTAAACTTCTATTTTCTTCATGACTGCTCCCTTGAGGACTCCAGCCTGAAGTCCATTCTCCTTCCTCCACGCCCGTCCTTCCTCTGTGTCTCGCACTACTTTGCTCCTGTGCCCCCTTTAAGCCCTGTGTTAATAATGGGTCTACTTGAAGCTCCTCTGCGAGCTCTTGGCGGTGGTGACAGCGGCCCCCACATCCACAGAATCCAGCCCAGGCTCTTGGACACACAGAGGTGCTGAACAAGTATTTGCTGAACTAATGACAAAGAGCTCCGTCGAGGTGTGCTTCTGTCCCCCAGATCCAGGCCTAATGTTTTACTTGCAGGGAAAAAGGCTTTGTTTCTGCTTTGCAAGTGGAGGAACTGAAAGACAAGAAAGTCTTTTAATGAGGCTTGAATGTGATGACATTCACCTGAATTCTGTTCACGAGATGGAAACCAGTCCTCATGAAACATATCGGTGATATGGACAGTTCAATTCTTAAATGCCCTTGGCTTCAGAAGGGGTGGACTAATTGCACATGAGGACCAACACCTGAGTTCAACTGTACACACCTAAGAGTCTCAGAGCAATCAATCCTCCATAAAGTGGGCCAGTATCGGGGTCCTGCCCCTCCATTTCCCTGTCAGAAGAAATGCCATAGAATTTTATGTTTTAAAACCCTGTGGTGAGCCCTGGCTGGAGTGGACTGAGTGCCAGCTTGTGAACCAAAAGGTCGCCAATTCGATTCCCAGCCTGGGCTGCGGGCCACATCCCTGGTAAAGGGCGTAGAGGCAACCAATCAATGTTCTTTTTCCCATCGATGTTTCTCTCCCTCTCTTTCTCCTTCCTCCCTTCCCCTCCCTCTAAAAAAAGAAAATAAAATCTTAAAAAAAACCAAAAACCCTTCGGTGATTCTGAGGAACAGACCCCAGACACTCCCCAGACACGGCCTGGCCTTCCCTCCAAGTCCATGAGGAGACAGTGCTCTAGTCAAAGACACCTCAGCCACGCCTTCCCTCCAGGGCGCAGGCCCGGGTTCTTTCCAAAGAAGCTGCTCTGGTCAGTCCCTGACAATCCACTGCAGGGGGCGAGGGCCCAGGAGTCTGGACAGGCTGGACAAAGGTAAGGCACTGAAAGGAAGGGCTTCTGGCGACCAGCTCAGAGGGCAGGACTGTACTTCAGTGAAAAAGCAGGCCACGACGAACAGCTCCCCCCCCCCCCCCCCCCCCCCCCCCCCCCCCCCCCCCCCCCCCCCCCCCCCCCCCCCCCACCTCCCCAGTTCCCTGCACACCACCAACTACCGCCAGGGAGCACTATTTACCCTACCTGGCTTTTTCCAAGTAATCAGGATACAAACGGCATCACTGTAAAACATATGAGCTTTGTCCTTCCTTGGAGTAAAGCAAATTTAATCATTCCAGAAGCATGTGAAGAGCTGTAATTAAAGCCAAGTGAGAAGCTTTCTTCTCCCCTTATAAGACAAATTCGGTAACTAAAGCTGGTTTCACGCACCTCCTCATTTAAACAAAAGTTAGGCAAGTATCACTGCTGGGTCTGGGATGATGCAGTTTGTGGAGTGAGTCATTCCTAGTGCTGAGAGTTGACTTTTCTCATCTAACACAAACTTTAACCACAAATGAGGTATAACCTTTAGCATGATATCCATTTCCATGGTAGGTTCTGGAATGCTACCAAAGCAGCTCAAAGAACAAGGTCATTTAAAACACTTAAAGAATAAGGAGAAAAATGTCATCCTGAGTGGCCCTCATCAGTCATTCACCCCAACATCCAGGGTGTCAGAGTAGCAAGATAACCCCTTAGTAGACATATCTAAGCAACACCACCAGAAGTGTGTGGGGTGTTGACATTTCCACAACTTTGTTTCTATGTGAACATCCAAGTGTATACTTTTCAGACCTGGTAGAAGCTCATGTTTTCAATAAGGAAACGGATGAGACATTCTATGCGTGGCCTGAAGTCACCCAGCTTCTTGGAGGCACTGCTGGGACTAGCACCCGGAGTCCCGACTCTCAGTAAAAACACAATGTCAAACAGCAGTTCCTAGCTCCCTTGACCTCCTTCGTCTGTTTTTGAATCCTTAATAAGAGCACAGTGGGAATATTCTACCCATGAAGAATTCTGTGGAAAAGCAGCTCTATTAGCTGCACTGTTATCTTCAGCAGATGCTTGGTTTAAAATTAACTAGTAGGTACTCTAAAATTAAATGCACTATTCCCTTTAGGGTTAGCTGGCCAATTCAGCAGTGCCATTATGGAAGAGGGTCAGGTCAAAGCCTGTGGTTGTAAATGGCAAATCTTTCGTGTCCAGAGCATAAGGATGCTCATTAAGATAATTTTATACCCATGACCTCCAAGGGTGTCCCCCCTTATGACCAGGAAGGTCACCGGGTTACAGCTGAATGGAATGCTCTTGATTCAGTCGTAAGTACCGGCCCTGTACACTTAGAGAACTCTTTAGAACAAAGCACAAAGAAACAGCTTGTCCTCAGCCCAGCCTGAAGCAGGTATGTTTGGCATTTCTCCCTGAACTCTAGGCCCTGCCCTCTTACGCTGGCAGTCCTTTTCTCTCTGTTCAGGCATCCTGAGAGGTGATTTGAGGTAGGTTGCTTCCCCACACCAGGTAAGAATCATTCATTTTATATTCCACGGGGGTGTTGGCAGCTGGGGAGAGAAAACCTTCAAGCTAAGACTTAGCATTTTGAGGCAGTGCTGCCCAATGGTTTGGAGCAAAGACTTGGATCCCAGGTCCACCCCGGCATTTTCTCTCTGCCAGAAAGGGACAATAATAGTGTGATGAACCTTAAATGAGCTGGCCCAGGACCTTGCATAAGGCAGGTACTATATTAGTGTTTGCTGTGATTCTAGCCAAATACTAGCATCTTCTGCTTCCAATGCCCGAAGGCCCACGGCTACATAAGAAGTGGTGTGGCTCCTACTGTGTACAGAAGCCCAGCCAGAGCATACATGGCATAGGGAGATCTCCAGCCTACCTACTGACTCTGGCTTTGCAGCCTAAGTCTGCTTCAGTCATGAAGTTGGGGAGTGACGTGCTCCTTGTTACACTGTTGCAAAGCCACGTTACTGACCGTGTCACTGAAGGTCTGCAGGGTCAGTTTAGAGGAGGGGTCAGGCCAGGCTTTGGATCCATCCCAAGGCTGCCTCTCTACTGGAAACAATCCCCCCCTCTTCCCCTGGGCGAGGCGTGATGAGGAGAAGGCCGTCTGGGCCACATCCTTCTCTCCCTTCGCCCCACTGGGCAGCACTGTCTCAGGGCAGTGCCAGATAAACCGAGGGGCAAGTCACAGTGGAGTGCTGCTATGCCCAGCGCTTCTTTCTGAGCGAGGAATTTCAGCAGTAAGGGAGTTAGGATTGGGAAGTACCTTAGGCAATGAATGGTCAGGCCTTAGGAGCATCAATCACACCAGGTGTTTCAACTTCTCTGTACCTCTCTTAAATGGGAAAAAGGGGAATAGTGACTTTTTCAAAGTATTTTGGCAAATAATGTTTTTGTAAAACTCAATCAGTTGCAAGATCTTTTAAGTGTTTTTCCAATTCTCATTTTCCCACAGTAACATACCTATTTTAGGAAAGCCTGAAGGGAAGAAAAACAAGACAGTTCAGAGTATAATGTTTCCAAAGCAACTGCTCTGTGGTTCTATCCAGGACGTTCACAGCCAGAGCCCAAGAGGAAGTGCCTGCCGGGCGCCTGGGAGGGAGGCGCCCCAACAGCACTCACCCCACAACTGTGGACAGGTGGGAAAGCACACGCAAAACACCCATGCCATCAAATACTCAGTTTCTCTCATCTTTCCAACAATGCAGCATCAGAAACCTTCGAAAGAAGTTTCAAAAACACTGATCTCTGGTTCTGGCCACACAGCAAACTGAACAAAAGGCAGAACCAACTCCCCCACTACTGACACAAACACAGAAATGCTACACAAATTGCACCAACACAACTCCAACATCATGATGCTTCATTGTAAGGTAAGGTTTCCCCCCAAAAAATGATCTTGAAAAGAGGAAGTTAGCTCACATTCAAGTCATTTTAAATCTTTCTTTTATTTGGGGAAGCCACATTTACCTGAGATGACCCCAGCGATACTAGTTTGGGATGCTCAACAGGACACCTGATAAACCGTTCTGGTTTTTGTTTTTAAAAAGGTAAATAAAGTTAATGTAGATTCAATAATTATTCCCAGAGGCATGACCTCCCATATGTTGCTGAAAGAAAACGTTTTAAAGACTATTTTAAAAGCCATACAGTGAATGGTTAAGTTTGGAGATCAATGTCATTGTGTCAAGGAGGGGAAAAGCGGTCCTTCATGTTACAGAATGAAGAGAGAATGAGCAGTGGATGTTTAGAAGTAAAAGAGCCAGTGAAAACAAAAATAAATGCAATGGAAGAAAGAGCAGATCAGACGACCCAAAGCATGGGTGAATTAGAAGAATGAAGAACAGAGGTAGGGAGCTGCGACAGATATGAGAGGACACCTGGAGCCTGAGAGCGTCCAATGCACGTCCAACAGGAGCTCTGGGAGGCGTGGAGATGGGGGAGGAAAGGCCCCAGTCAAGGAGAAGGTGACAAGTTCTTTCCCAAGTCACTGAAGCATACAAGTTCTCAGATTTCTGGCACGCAAGCCATGAATGAGATAAATAAAAATGATTGACTAGGCACACTATTTTATGTTTAAATGTAATTTAAAAATACCTGCAAAGAAAAAGGTTTCCTACCAATGAACAATGAGACTGCAACACATTTCTTTAGAATAAATCTAGGTGCTGAGAAAAAAGAACTGTTAATGTAGAATCTACACCCTGCTAAAATACTATTCAAGCATAAAGACAAATAAAATTATATCACACAGACTTACAGACTTTATCCTTCAGAGAAAAGAACTACTTCAGAAGAAAACTGAACCTCTAAGGAAAGAATGGATTTCACAGATGAAGAGAGAAAAAAATCACTAAGTACTGACTGAGAAGACAATGACAGTTCAGGACCGTAGGAAAAGGGGGAACTAAACACCTGCTGACAACATGGAGGATGGGGAATCAGAGATGGAATACTTTAAGGTCCTTGCATTATTCAGGAAAATAGAAATATTCATTTAGACATTATTAAGTCAAGAATGCATGTTAAAAACTTATGGGTAACTGATAGAATTAGAATGAATAACTTATAAAGCAGTAAAATGACAGTCAACAGAAAGCAGAAAAAAGGACAAAGAAAACATGTACACACATAAAAGATTAAAATTATTCCAAATAATATGCTAAATGAAAATGGATTAAATTTTCCCACTAAAAGGCAAGATGCTGTCAGACTCAGTCATCAAGCTCCTGTGTGTATATCTGGTAGAAACAAAAACACGGAGACACGTCCAAGGGCATTCAACACAACCATTTACTGGAAACCTATGTCTATCCCCTCTCCCCCCCAAAACCCAGATAAAATGGTATATGAAATTCTGACACTAAAATAACACAGAGAAGTTAAAATTAATAATTTAAATCCTTAAGATTCAACATGGATTCATCTCAAAATATGAAGTCTGTCTGGAAAAAGTCCAGCCATTGTTAACATAATGAGAATGGTTTGTGTGACATCAATGAAACCTGGCAGCCAAGGAGAGTGCACTGGAATGCGCACGTGCACTGTACTAGTCAGTGGGAGCGGTCGGCGCCACAGCGTGAGCATGTGCACTGTGTGGCCGTCCCATTCAAAATGACTGAGTGAGAAGAGCAACGAATTTGCATCCAATTTTGCATTAAGCTTGAACATTCCTCCATGGAAACTATTCTGATTCAGAAGGCCACAGCTCTGGGCAACTGCTGATTGGCAGCTTCATCACAACAATGTGCCCACTCACTCATCATGTCTTGTGCAGAGTCCTTTGGCGAAACATCAAATCACCCAGGTGACTCAGTCCACCTAGAGCCCAGATTTGGCACCCTGCGACTTCTGGCTTTTCCCAAAACTGAAATCATCTTTGAAAGGGAAGAGATTTCAGACCATCAATGAGATTCAGTAAAATGCTATGGGATAGCTGATGCCTATTGGGAGAACTGTGTGAGGTCCCAAGGTGCCTACCTTGAAGGGAACTGAGGCATCATTGTCCTATGTACAATGTTTCTTCTATCCTCTTCAATAAATGTATATTTCATACTACATGGCTGGATACTTTCTGGACAGACCTCGTATAATGTCAACTAAAGAAAGTTATTTGAAAAAGAGTATAAACAGTGTGCCATTTATGTAAAATTTTAAAATGTTTGGCTGTTTTTTTAAAAAAAAGATTTTATTTATTTATTTTTAGAGAGAGAGGAAGGGAGGGAGAAAGAGAGGGAGAGAAACATCAATGTGTGGTTGCCTCTCACCGCGCCCCCACCCCCACCCTCTACTGGGGACCTGGCCTGCAACCCAGGCATGTGCCCTGACTAGGAATTGAACCAGTGACCCTTTGGTTCACAGGCCCATGCTCAATCCACTGAGCCACACCAGCCCGGGCTATATGAATTTTAAGAAACTGTCTCAGAATATGCTATATATTGTCATATATACATAGATACATAAATAATAAAAGCACTAAAATATATCCAGAGAAGAAATATATAAACTTCGGAAGAAATTTACATCTGAGGAGCTGTACTTTAAATGCATTTTGTTATGTTTTATTGACAAAAAACTCAAATCAATAAGAAAATGTCAGTATTTGTTAGGTGCATAGGTAACATTTATGTAATTTTATTTTCCATATTTTATAGTTCCAAATTACAATTTAATAAGAAAATTGTGGAAGGAAAGAATCAGTTTTGGATCCATGCGAATCCAGATCCATCTATCCAGTTAGCTGTCAATCATTGTTTTAAAATCACATTTTAAATGTTCTGAATGTGTGTGTGTGAGAAAATACTCTCATACTACTCAACATACAGCTCTACCTGCAAGGGAATAAACACACATAAATACTCAAAAAATTATATTGTCTGTAATCTGTAACAACTGCCTTTGTTAAATAAAGTAAAACGATGGCTCTGGCATTTGCTTTTTTTCTAGCTTAATGCT